>JAPDSC010022034.1:233203-286987 GCA_026290005.1 Latrodectus geometricus | reverse complement strand
TATATATATATATATATATATATATATATATATATATATATATATATATATATATATATATATACTAAAATATTTCAATATATCTGTATTTAATATTGAAAATATTGAAATAAAGTGTTATGTTTGTTTAAAGAATATATATAGGAACAGTAGTTCAATACTTTTGAGTTTTAGAACTCATTCGTTATTTGAATTGTAATTATGAAAATATATGATAAATTTATTAGGAATTCAGTTATTTTTATGGATCGTAATTTCATTTAAATATGTGAAAGACAAGTTATCAACGAGAAACTAAAACTCCATTGACTTAGATTAAAAAGAAAGAATGATCTTTGTATTTATTATTGCATTTAAAAAGTTTACAGCTAAAATATATTACAGTTACGCTTTACTACATTTAGTAATCATAAAATTTGAAAACTAATAATATTATTAGACATGAAAAATAGTTTTATAAATCTAAACTAATAGTTCCTTTTGTAAGAAATAAGTTTTGCAATAGGGAAAAACTGTATTAAGAGAAGTTCTTGGAATTTTCTTTTCTTAGAACTCTGAACTCATTTTAGTTTTCTTGGTATCTTATTTCAACAGCTCTTACATCCAATTTACTTCCTTTTCTGTCACTTCAAATATGATTTCCATTTATTTTGTCAATTATTGTCCAATTTTCTTTCTGACTGGATGACGAATAAATCAATTTACTTTTTAGTAATTTTTCTTTATCATTTCACACATATACATCTTCTTTTAATATTAGCGTGTGACTTTCAAAATTACCTTTATTTTAATGTGACTGCTTAAATTATTATTTTTTTTTTTTACATATTTCTTTAAAACACATTCTTAAATTTTCAATTATTAAATTATTTCAGGTTGTAGAATTTCAGTGAGAATATTTTTTTAAGGCTAAAAGAATAGAAGTTTTTATTAGTAATAACAATTTATTCATCAAATTTTTATTTTATAACCTTGCAGAAACTGTGATCATAAGATTATATTACCTTTTAATTGTATTTATCACCTGTAATGAAATTAGAATATTTCAGAACACTTATGCGAGGATCGTCAGTGATTTTAATGCTACTAAATAAAATTAATACAGGGTTTTAATTAATCAATGTTTTCTTTTTTCAATGCATTCTTTACTAATATTTGTTCTTTAGAATTAAATTATTTTCTACAATAAATATATTATAATTAACTTTATTTATCATTTAGTTTTTCAATTGAAAAATTGAACTTGTGTATGTTAGTCTAATTTTTCAAAATCTTTATTTGATAACGTCCATTTAAATTTTTATTTTTTCAAAATTAAATTCTATATAATTATTTCAATTTTTCTCCTGTAAAATATTACCATTTTTAGAAGTTTTTAAATGCGGCTTTATCAATATTTGGCAACAAAATAAAAAATAATAATTTGTCTATTCTCAAAAATTACTTGGGAAATCGGTAAAATACTTTAACTTATTTGGGAACTTACAACGAAAAGAATTAAACGTTTATTTTATTTTTAATTTATACATATTTTTTAAACTTCTTCTTTAATTTTAATTACCTGTTGTTTAATGACGCTTGTCATGAAACTATAAGATTACTTATAAATTTATAATATTAATTATATTGAAAATACAAGTTATAGAAACACTTTGGGCAATTAACAATTGTAAATGATAAATATATTTAAATTTACTAAACATAAATTTTACGAAAAGAGAAGAATGAGTCCCTTGTACTCTGATAAATTCATTGAAACATTTTACAATATTTTCTACACGCTGAAGTGCTTACAAGACAAAACATCTAGAACAGCCGTAGATAATGACATTTTAATGTTTGTTTTATATTTTTATCATTCACGATGAATACAAAAAATCGTGATACAAAACGTAGGAGATATGAGCGAGATACGCGTGATTACCCACCTGGAAACCGTCTGAATCAGAAGCAAAGAGATTCCGTAGATAGCTAATTATATTACCCAAACCACCGTGGGTATAAAAAAGTACTTTTCGAATAGGGATTGTGAATATTTATGCAGTCGTAGAGTTTGCAGCTGAAGGATGGAGATGAGAGATTATAAAGATTAATTCTCGTGATGGGCATGTATAATAAATACACTCTGAATCACACGACACACACGCGGTAAACGCTATTTAAATTAGATTTGTACTTATAACCCCCGAGATGTTGTTTTATTTTCATTGTATTTGTTATTAGAATACACAAGTTTAAATTTATAAGAGAAGTATTGTGAACAAAGAACAAACATATCCGAATATTATCTGAGAAAATTGAAATGAAGAAATACCTTATTTTATAACAAAGATATAAAATAAGGTATTTCTTCGATAGAATCACAATCCTTAAATACTTCCTATAGTGAATTAATGCACTCAAAATTGCTATTTTAAAAATTATTAAATTTTGAATAATTCGTTCCAAATTATAAATATATATTGAGTTATATATTCCTTAATAGAAAATGGGAAATACATATGAAACATTATATATAAATATTTATTTTACGTTTGGAAAAATAATATAATTTCGCTAAGAGTCTTGAAATATTCAACAAATCTCAGCTAGGTATTATTATAAAAATACAAAATTAGCGTAAATTTTAATTATAAATTAAGATACTTTCCAAGTAAAATCATAACATTTTGGACTAATAATAAAATAATAATTATTCATATAATAAAGATGCTGAAATAAATTGATACAAAAATGAATACGTATGTAGTTGATATGGATATTTAATTTTACATCGTTAAGTTTAAGCATTATAATTTTATATTCTTTTATTTATCAAATATATCCTTAAATATATAAAAATACTAGTATATATGTAATTCTTTTAACATGGAATAAATTCGAAAAAAATTGATAAGTGAAAACGTGATAAAATAATATTAGTATAAAACGAATATATTTATAAGTACTAATTTCGAAAAAAATGTAAAAAAAAAAACTTTTTTAATAAATTTTGCTTATGTAAGGAAATCAATTATCTAGATAAAATAAACATTGCTAGTAAAAGACAATAAATATTCAGAAAAAAATGTAAAATTAATGTCTTACATTTATTTTGAGTTTTAAATTTCATACTCAGATTTTTTATGCAAATATTGAAAATTATTTTATCTGTTGAAATCTAAAGAAGTTTATATTAATAATTTCATATAATTGAATTCATAAGTAAATAAACTTACAAGAACAACTCATAAATATTTAAATAGATTTACTATACATTATTTAAACAAACTAATGGGTACATAATACAAAACATCAAAATTGTACATGAATAACCTTGAAATTATAGTTGATTTTCATAGGAATAAAAATTTCTGTTTATTATTTTCAGCATTTATTTCAATATATTTTCTTCCACATTTGTTTTAATTGCTGAAAAATAATAAACTATAATTTAATGTAAAATTAGTTTTCTAAATCTCATTCTTTCATTAAATAAAATCAAGATAAATTTAATATATTGTTTTGGTTGACAAGTCTGTTAGAATTATTTAAAGTTAGAATTATTATAAATTTAAAATAATTAGAATTATTATAAAGTTAGAATTATTTAAATTCACTTAACATTTATAGATATTTTTATTTACATGTTGTTTTTATTTAAAAATAAGTTTTTAATATTTAAAAATTATAAATAATAACAAAATCTTAAATTTTTAAACTGTTACATTAATTGATAAATTGTCAAATAACTTACAGTGTCGTTAAAAATACGTTATTTTCAGACTAATAAAACATAGTTTAGTTGATTCTGTTACATTAATTTTCTTATTACGAATGAAGAAACAATCAGTGATTAATTATTTATTATCACCTTTAATATTCTTGTTTAAAACAATTTTTTTTCTTTTGAAAAAATTCTAAATCAAACAGTGAATTACTTTTTTTGCATCACTTTTAATTTAATTGCTAGTTAAAATTAATATTTTAAACTTATCAATATTATTTTTTGAATATTCATGCAAAATTAGTCTTTAATTGAGAGAACATTTTACAACTCAAATAATATCAAATGTATTATAAATTTAAGTACTAATTGATGAAATAATTTTCTCTTCAATAATAAAATGCAAAATTGCTTCTCGTGACACATGACAAATTTATGAAAAATGAATTCTTTGTTAAAAATTATTTAAAGTAAACTAAAACTATAATTTAATTTAGGTATAATTCATATGAATGTTAAATTAAATTATGTGTGATTAAATATAATTTATATACAATTAAACTCAAATATATTTACGAAATAATTGGAGCTTAACTATTTAATTAGTTAATCTCCAATTATTTCGTAAATATATTTGAATCTTTTTTGTTGTGACGTATGAAAAATATGGAAAATTTTTATTAAATAGTTAAAAATCTTAAATTAAAGCTTGTTCTTACAAATCTTGATACGAAGACATTTTTACTTGAGATTTTATTTTTTAATTTAAGCAAAGTAAACATATTTAATTTTTAAATAAATGTATTTTAATTTATGTCATAAAAATAATTTACTTTATTATAAATATCTATTAAAATAGAAAATATTGAAGGAATACATTTATGGTATAAATTAAAATGCATTTCAAACTATAAATTTTATTCTTAATTCATATTTGAAGGATTTCCAGAAACAAACACAGAAAGTAAATAAAAAGAAATATACAAATAATATAATAAAATTGTAAATAACTGTTTTGTTTAACATTTTCAAATTTAATCCTAAGGTATAAGTTTTCAAAATAACAAAAATTAGAATAAGATTTTAACAAAATATTTAAAATTAGGCACTCTGTACAAATGTGATTAATATAACTTAAAATAAATATGACATTAGATTACAAGAGCACATTACTTGATAAAAATATAAAACATAATAGCTGCAAATGAAAAATCTTCATGTGTTCATATTGCATTAATTGAGTATATACACTGCGTTTATTTATTGACTCTGAGTTCCATTCAACTGTATGTTAAGTTATTGCAGACATTCTTAGCTCATGGCTTCTTTTTTTAAAACATACATGCTTATGGATTGACTATATTCAATGAATGCAATCAAGAAACCGTTGCTTTAAAAAAGAACATTGTGGAGAGAGTTGCAATCAGTGAAATGGTAGATAGCTGAAGGTATGTTCCAGCGGAATGACCAGTACATCGTTCAAAATGTTCAGAACAAGTGCCTTGTGTTAAGGATCCTCCCATTCGCTGTGATAGGTCTTCTAAAAATTCAGCACTTTCCTCCTTACATCCTTCTTGGCTGTCCATAACCATTCGAAGACATCGTCGATATCCATCAAATGAACTAAAATATGAAATTATATATATATATATATTTTATAAAATAAGGCTATTAAATTGTATTGTGAAAATGTAACTATTAGCTTTAATAATTTTAAGAGATATCATGTTAAGTTTTTACGCAAGAATTGTATTCTCCGTTGCCTAGGCTGTCAAATATTTTGTTTTAAATTATAAATGAACCAGCATTTATTATTCAATGCATCTAGTAGAAGAGGAAACAGTGTTTATTTTTAGAATAAATAAACTTTCTATTTCCGAAAATGGCTCAATTTTTTATTCCAAATATACAAAGTTTTTTTTTTTTTTTTTTTTTTTTTTTTTTTTTTTTTTTTTAAACATATTTTACTTTTTTACTTCAAATGTCTCAGGCTACTGAATTCATCACAAGTAATATGTCAAATGTTGTACACTTTATTATATGTCACTCTCCGTCTCACTTTGTCAAGAGATTAAAAATTTCAAATCCTATAAAATTGTTTTAAAGAATTTTAAGATAGATAAGCATGGAAATGCTTAAACAGCGTGAAAGTTTAGAAATCTCGGCTTTGATTTTAGATTTAATGAACTCTCTGTCTCAAACTCAGTGGTTCAGTCTACTATAAAACTCTAATCAAGAAACATCAATGAAATCTCAAGTTTCTTCCCACGCTGTGAAATACTTAACAAAATTAAAGACACTCACCTATTTTTTATGTCAACATTTATTCACATAAATAATCTGCAAAATCTTACGAATATCAGATATTGAAAAATAAGAAAAATTTTAAATCTAAAGTCTCTAAATTCATACTTCTTATAGACTTTTTAAAATTATTTTATTTTCTTCTTAAAGAATTTGAGGAGGTCATTCTTTTGAAACCTACTTTTTTAACACAAATATAACAGTTCTAAAAACAAAATTTTATGCAAATAGTTGATTCTCGTATAATTAAGTTCTAGTTTGAATTCAATAAGTTGTGTCATTAAAAAATACAACACGTAAAGTTGAGAAACGAAGTAGTATTTTTCGATCCATTGTATTGCAAACAGTACCCCATAAATATCAAATAAGAATGTAAAATTTTCCCAACATTTTTTAATATTCTACAAAAGCCTGTTTTCTAAAATATACAAGAAAACTTTTAACAAGTCACATTTGGAATTATGATTCATTGTGTTTCCTATAATAATTCCCGTTTTTAAATTAACTTATTTAAATGTCAAAGGTAATCTTGAATAGCAATAAATATTTATATTCATTCATCATTTATTCGTTTAAATTTTTATATTGGAAAAAAATAAACTTACAGTTCATTATTTTAAGTTATATAACATATATTTTATAGGTTGTATATATTCTCTAAAATTTTTCAGTAACCGTAAGAACGGTAAAAAGAACTCTAAATTATACTTCCTTAATTACCTTTCTCAAAAAATTTTTGTTCAAAATTGGTTTGAAAATAACCCAGCTTATGTGTAAGGAAAAAAAAACATTATTTACAACGATATGATATTACCATTTCTTATAGTTATACAAAATATCATATGCCAATAATGAAAACTTGAAAATATAGTTGAAGATAAAAATTGAAAATAAAGTTTAAAATATTTTGCACTATTTTGTTACATTATTACATTAAATATTGCCATGCAATCTTAAACTGAAATTTTAATTAATTTTGTAATAAAATTTGCTACTAGAATCCAAAGATATGCTTTGGATTCTAAAATATCTCAGAATTCAATGTATCCTCAAGTAATTAATATCATGCGAAACATTTTGCTTTTGATTGCTCTTTTTATACTAATTTAATCTATCGCTGGCATTTCAAAGTAATTTTTATATGAACAATTCTTAATGACATTGTGATTGTAAACTTCTTTCTAAGAACGTCTCATTTTATTTCTTCAGAGCTTTGTTTAAGCTTTAAATTTACATATTTTCCTGTTCACATTTATTATGTTTATTATACAAATATGCTTACCAACACTGAAGTTGAGTTTTATCTTCATATTCAACAAGAATAATATCCTTTTGGTTTCTTTCATATTTTTCTTTACAATACTGCAAACCATCGGATATATTTTTGAGGCAAGGCAAGCTTTTAATAAAACCTAAAATGATAAGTTAAGTTTTAAATAGCTGAAATATGAAAATTAATAATAGATTGTTTTAAAAATTACATACAACAATAATTAGTTCTAGAATATCTTAGTTGTCAAGCAATACATCATTTCATGCAATTCGAGAAAATTGCTGCTTTATTTTAATATAAAATTGTTAAAAATGTGAAAGAAATATGTAAAACTTGAAACAGTGTGTAATTGTAAATAGTAATATAAAAATTTTAAAAAAAATAATGTTGAAATTACAATGATATTTAAATTTTATTTAACAATAATTATATTCAATGAAACATAAATTTTATTTTATGTATCCTAATTATCAGACAATGTTTTTATGTTAATTCATGCATTTCGAGAATTTATTTTTTATTATTGTACGTCATGAATACGATAATAATTGAAAATTAATAGTAAAGAAAAATATCAAGAAATGACTTCAGTCTAATAATGCGACTTGAAGTAAAAATATCCAAAATGTGCATAAAGTAAGAAAAAAATTCAGGACTCCAATATTATTTACATTTTATTTCATATTTCTAAAATATATAATGTAAATTAAGGAACTGTTTTCAAATCAATTATTTATTACTTAAAATATGTTCTGTTTGAAATATAATTGTTAATTTAGTTATGTTTTATTCTTCGTTCTTTAAGCCATCTTTACAAATGAATTAATTTGAAAATTTACAATGTTAAAAAGTATTTTAACCAGAAATACATAAATATTTTAATTTTCTATGCTGAAGAATCATAAGAAACAAAAAAAAACATTTTTAAGAAATCATTAAAATCTTAAAAAGTGTAAATGAAAGACATTTCTTTCCATTACTCGTCTGCCGATGAATTCAAAATTAATGCATTTCCTTATTCACAAATGACTGAAATTACAAATTAATTGTTTATTATGTTTGTAATTATATGTAAACATTTTTTGATTTTTCTTCTATTTAAAATAAATCTTTATTTTTATTCGAAATCATTATTGCATAACACAATCTTTATAGTTATTTGAAATAAATGTATGGTGTAATAAAATAATCTATCTATACCTATATATATATATATATATATATATATATATATATATATATATGATCACCTAAATACTATGCATAATTTTTAAGACCTTGTATATTTTTTAAATTAAAATGTGCTAAATATTTTATGGCATGAATAAAAATACTTTTCTTATATTAGTGTTTATCGTTTTCAATAATAACTTCTTTGAAAAGATTATTTATTATTTACTTATTTATAAAATACACTTTATTTTTCTTTTTAATTTGAATTGTTTATAATGAAAATGCCTGTGTCAAAAAAGTTGTGATGCAAAATATTTTTCTTTGTCATAATATATATTTTATTGAATTAAGGAAAATATTTTAATAAAGTAAATTTCAAAAATTGTTTAAATATTTTAATTATTATTCGTTAGTAAATTATTTTTATCTAATTAAAAATGTAACATAATTATTGCTATTAAAAGTTACTGGTGAAGCATTTGAAAATCTAACTAACATAAATTCAATCATGGAACTGACAATAAACTAATCTATAAGTTCTAAAGTAAACAACAAATAAGTCTCAATTCCCCACTCAAATGAAGCATAAATAATTGATAAATATGAGTATTTATGGAAATTTATTTTGATCATTTTATAATTTCCTATTCATGATAATCTCCTTCATTAAATATTATATTCATTACGTACTTGTCTTCAGCTTTTCAGTACCGCATAAACCATTAGTGACTTCAGCAGCTCCTGATATTCCGTCGTTGAATTTAGATTTTTCTTCCAAGCTCGGAAGACATTTCTTGATATACGACGTAAGACATTGCAAATTCGACTTTGCTAGGCTAAGAAAAGTAAGGGTAAATCATTTCAGATAAAACTAATAATAAAATTAATGAAATTAGCATGATTTTTAAAATGAAAATAAATTTAGAAAGTTAGAGGAAACATAATTTTTAACGTAAGGATTTTCCTTTAGATGATGATATATAAAATAGTACGCGTAATTTATTTGAATAGACTGATAATAAATAGTCTATTTCAGTTTCAGAAAATTATGCCTTATTTATAAAATACAAACGCAATTTATTAAGTTTGATGAAAAAAAATCAAGTGTTAACTAAGATAGAATTAGAATAGGGGAAAAATATTTTTTAAGTATTCATTAACACAAAATTTTTAAATATGATTTAAACTTTAAGAAATTTTTACAACTTTTATAATAATTATTTCCTATAATCTTCTACATCTAAAGGAACATATAAGACGTATTTTCTAAAAACGTACAAAATATTTTAGGTATAAAAATGTTCAAATATTACATTTAGGAAAATTCTCGAAAAATCTCTTAATCACAAATTTTATTTCATTTAAATTTAAATACATATACATTTTGCGTAATTTTAAATTTTTTTACAAGACTTAGATTTATACATTATTTTGAAGCGTAAACATCAAAATTTTCAAAAAAAAATGAAGTTACTATGAATTATCAGTGTTTTGTAAAGACTATTGAGAAAGCCGTTTTCTATTATGACCCAAGATATCAATCGTTCAATTTAAAGATATATCTTAGGGGTATATTTTTATTGAAAATAGTAAATGGAAAATACTATTGTGGTTTTCAAGTAGACAAAAGCAATCTTTCATAAATTTAAATGGTATTGATTATTAAAACAAGTTTACTTATTTTCTTGCGATTTATTAGTAATGATAGTATTTTTTAACCAAGGTAGGTATGAAAAACATTATCTAATACAATAACTTCGATATAAATGCTAGTAGAGTTTCATAAAATAATGACTTTAAAAAATAATAATATCAGTATGTTTTGAAATGATTATCATAGACAGTGAAATATCATTATTTCTCTTGAATCTTTTTATAAATTCATAATATTTTATAAATAATTTTAACCAAAATTGAATCGTTAAATTAAATAAATGATAATAATGTTTCTTAAACATATCCTTTAATCTTCTTATTAAAAAGATATTTTACAGACATTTTTTTGTTATTGTTTTTTTAAATAATGTGAAAGCTGTGTAATCCTTACTTATGATTCTCAGTCTTTTAGGAGATTGTTTAATAGTGAGTGTTTAATAATGAAATACCAGGTGATTATATTTTGGAAGCTTTGTAAATTTAGTTAACTCGACTGATTTCTTCCTCTAAGAAGTATATAATCAGTATTCTTCTATTCATGGTACCTCTTTCAAATTTAGTATTTAAATTTCTATGTACCTGCATATGCATAACTTATTAATCAAATGCTTACGGATAATATCACAAAATATAATTCAATTGAATTTTACGGAAGCAAATACAATTGAATAAAAATTAACTAAACTTAGGAAATTCATTAAAGAAAAATTTAAACTTAACTTTTTAAAAATCACTTAACTTTTTTAAAATTAATTTTGAATAGTTATTTACTTAAACAAAATTTAATTTTAAATATAAGTACAGATATATAAAAATAAAATAAATATTTGAATATATTAATTTTAATCAATTTAAATTATTTTATTTTCTTCGTTTCCGAATAAAGCTATTTTAATATTTTTAACATGTTTAAAACTAGATAGTTTAGATTATTATTTGTTTACTCAAATATCTCTTGAAGTCAAAATCAAATATTTTTAAGAATTTAATCAAATATCTTTTGAATATTCCACAATTTTGAAAAGTGTAATTTCTTAGAATTCTTTCCATTGAGTGTATGCTAAAGTATTCAATTAAATTCGATTCAAATTTTCAAAATTGACTATCAAATTAAGCTATTCTTCCACTAAAAATGAAGAAAGATTCAAACCACTATTATTAAGTATGACGTTTAATTCAAATTTTAATTGCATAGAAACATAAATATTTCTTTCGCATGTCTCAATATAAACAAATTTATTAATATTATTATCAACCTCTTGGGCTTAAATACGAAAATTGCTTTGAATACATCTTCAATTCATTAAAATTTTGTTTCTTTTCCTGCCTTGCAATAAGCTGCATATTATAAAATTAGAAAGTTAAATTGTTTATGAGCAATTTTTAGGAAATTATATTAATTTAATATTTTTTAAAACTTACATACATTTATAAGATAAAAAAATGACCTCAAAATGTTGAGTTTATTCAATTTACTTTTAAAGATTTATTAGTATAGTTCAACTAGTTTTATATTTATAAGTTGAATGCATACTTTTATTTATATTATATTATGGAATATATTTCTCGTCTTATTGTAAATTATTACTTACAAAAAAATTTAAAAGATATGAATCAAATCTCAATTTTCCAAACTAGATAATACAAATAATATTTTTCCTCTTTGGATTCAATTTTCTTCTTTTTAAATTTATCATTTTAGTCATTTTTAGTCTGTAAATTAATAAGAGACATTACAGAAAGAATTCACTTCATAATTTATTTTATATTTTTAATACTTTTTAATTTACTTAAGAATTTACAAATTTCTTTCAAAAGGGTTTTGCACTGTGTAGTGTTCTGCTAACATTGGCTGGATTTTACAATTTAATTTAAATTTTGAATTGAATTCAAATTTTGAATTCAATCATTCAGAAAAAGTAATTATTCTTCCTCAATAAACGATATTCTAAAAAATTGTTAAAAAACAATAAAATATAATGTAAGTAATTTTTGTTTAACATTTGGAAATTCATCCATACATTAAAGCAAAATGTGTACAATCAAAAGATTATTTTAGTTTCTAAAATGAAATTTATTTTATATTTCAAGAGTATTTTATGCCTTAGGAGATATTAATATATCAAAGCTACTTTTCTGAAGGAAATAATTTTCAAGTGAAAAATTGGTTTTCACGCCTCTTAGAGAAGCGCCAGCTTAGTTCATGAAATGACGCAAGTATGGTTGGAATGAAACTTTGCCAGAGTACCGCAATCAGCATCACCCAGAGGAAGTTATTTTTATTAGCCAACTCTTTAACCTCAATTTTTTTGTAAATACTTTTGGCAACAAACCAGGATAGAGGGAAAGAAAGAACAATTACCTCTTAGGTAGAGGTTAAAAATTTCTGAATGAATCTGTCTGTACTAAATTAATACAATAGTACGAGATTTTAGTCATTTGGGTGGATATATTTATTTTAAACTGATCATCGAAACGAATTGTGCATGAGCAAAACATTCCATGGTAAAAATGTCCTTTTTTCCTGATGAAAATAATTAAAAAGTTTCATTTTTAACAATGAAATTTATGTGGAATCCTTTGAGTAGATTAAAAGTTAGTAAATAGTTTTATAAAAAGAATATGTTCAACTATGGAAAATAAGTTCATTTAGTTTCAATATTTCAAAATTTCATTCTTATGAAAATATATAACAATACATAATTTACACAGATACTTATCACTATTACTACAGTTTCTTCGTGGAGACAAATTAAATGCAAAATACGAATATTAAGGGAATACTTTTTGCGATTTTTTCACATTTACATAGCTAATTCAAAAAAAAAAATGACAAAGATGAATACATGTTAACCGAAACCCGAAGCTAATGTAAGACTAGAAAAAAAATGAAATGATTAAACTAAATCAGGAAATGGTTTTAAAAGGAAAATTATGCAAAGCATGAATCAAACATTTAGTAGTATTAAACGATGATAAACACATCTGTATTGGTGTTTTCTTAAAGTTTATTTTCCTACAAGTATATAATATCACTGTGGAAATAACTGTCTAGCTTTTTTCATATGACTAAGTCAAACATGCAAATTAATTACAAAGTAAGTCTTTCAATAATGAAAGAAATAATAATTAGAAGTGTAAAACTCAAAGTCCATAATTATCACTAGGTTAATATATAAAAAATTTCTTATAAAAATAAGTTGCGAAATCAGTATTGGTTTTGAAATAAGTGAAAATTAAAATAAGAACGCCAACTATCGCATTATTTACTAAACAAAACTATGTATACCATATCTCTAAAATCGAAATCATTTTAAAATAAATAAGTTTATCTTAAAGTTCACTGATGCAAAATTTTATAATGCAGTGATATATAAAGTTACCTTCAAAAGAAGTTTTTTCAATAAAAAATCAATAACTTGTAAAAGCTGATTTAACTAATTACTGTCTCATCTATTTCTAATAAGGGTATTATAGTATCAGTTTGGGGAAAAAGAAATCCATTATTTTTACGTGAACTTTTTGTAACTTCTTTCAGATTCGCTTTGTAAAAAGGTTCAAAACAGGTTTCGTGTAGATTTTTAGGTCTTGTGCGAAGCTACGACTGCTGACATGCTGTCAAGTTTGATAATTTTGATATTTTATAGACATTTCGACGATGTTGTATCCATGCGAGGTGCATCTTTAGCATCCAAATACCCTAACGGAATCGACGAAACCAAAATTGTGCGTAACTGGTTGTTACAGTAGGACGATAAACACCTTTCACAATTTTAGCCACCTGGTTAGCATTTTCGCCATTATAAAAGAAAAACTAAAATGTATCGAATTTTCTGTTTGTTGTCTTCTATTTTTAAAACCTTGTACTCATAACTGAATTAATCAAACAAGAAACCGCAAGAGAATATTTTAGTGTCAAATGTTTCCTTTCCAATGAGCATAAATTTGAAATTGTTTGATAGATACCTCACGAGATAGCGATCACTACAGACGTCTACCGAAAAAATAATGGATAACTTTTTCCCCAACCTAATATTTGAAATACTGCATCCGGCTTTTTTTTGTTGCAGCAATCTCAACACTTCACTGCAGCAAAAAATATCAGTTAATTTACAGTACATCTGTAATATTTTAAAGTAGACAAATGTGAATTTGTGCTTATTGAAGTGATCTCATAAGACCACATAACATGATAATAAATTAAGTAAATGGAAAACACGTTTAATTTTTCAAAAAATTTCGCATGCCGTGTATGCAACAAGAGGAATTATAAAATACAAGTTGAAAACTTTTTTCTTGAATTATTTTATTCGTTATAGTATAGAATAGATAAAAAATAATATATACATATGTTTGTGGCCGTTACCTATCAAACTTTTGTCTGATGGCTAGCAGCATGGTTTTCCATAACATTGTAAATTTATGTCACAAACTGAAAACATTTTATCAGTTAAAATTGTATTACTAATTCCTTGAGAAGTAAATGTATCCATAATAGCTAAGGTATGTTAATATAGATCTAGACCAGTACCTACGTACTAAGTATGCAAAATCCAGTAAAAATTCTCAGAATATACTTGATAAGAATTTCAGAAATTATGTGAAAGCGAGTGATAATTATTAACAGATATATTTTCACCGATCTTCATATTAGAATATCATTGTTATTTTATCAATAAAGCTTTTGATGTTAAAATTTTAACTGAAAATAAGTGTCTAAAAAGAAATACATTTTATTATTAAAAACTGAACAATTATTATTAAAATAATATCATTTAAAAATGTTAAGTTTTGTAAGAAAACTTGAAATAAAACCCTTTTTTAATGATTTCATTGAATAATTTCCATGATTAAAAGATACTTAAATCACAACATAAATTTTTGTAAGTTTGATTTATTATCAATCAACATTAGAGGTTTCTGAATTCATATTACAAAAAAGGATAAAGAATGAAAAAATAATTCGCAATTTTTTCCATAATCATTGGAACGATAAGAATAATGATAATCATCTGAGGAAAGATATTATATGATGCAGAATAATAAACTTTAGTTTCATATACATAATATTTTTAATTTTTTTGTTTTTCTTTTTGAAATCTCACTGCAGTCGTTTGAAACGCAATTTTTTACACTTATATCCATAAAAATTGATTTCTTAGTAGTGATGTATATATACAGAAAATGTTTTTAGAAACATTTAAATCCAATATAAATTGGCAAAAAGAGGAAAATAATTAACTCAAAAATTATTTGCATTTCTATAATAGATTATTGCGATATTTTTTTGTAAATTTTAGCTCACTACTGCTGTTAAACTTAATCAATCATCTCCTAATTTTTGGCTATCGTCCAGTAAAGGGGTTGATATCTTAATTAGGATCCTTTTCTATATTTTTCATTGCACTAGGGCAAAAAAATTAACTTTCAAGAGAATTTTAACGTGAATGAGTTATTTCTCAAAATGGTTTTTGCTTTGATTTTCTTGAGATTTTTGCAACTATCCACTGCTTTAGTTCCCAAATATGATAAGCTTTTATCATTCAGTGCAGCCCATAATTATAAATTTCATTTTAAGTCATTTAAAAAAGATATTGCTTTTGACTTAACCATTGAAATTTCATAAATAGTTGTCTTATATTACGGAACTCACTTGCAGTTTTCTTGTAGTTCTTCAGCCGATGACGCAAATTGTAGGTCTCCTCTGTCAGTGAAAGTCAGAAGTTGTTTCAGACAACTTTCATATCGGGACTGTTCACAAGTCTGAGAAGCAACGTAGGTGAATAAAGCTAAATAAAAAGAAATACATAAACATGTGAAATAATATTCTTCTGATAAAACTACACGATTAAAATGAATTCAATCGAAAAAAATTAAGATACAGCTTTAAATTTAAATATTTCCGAAACTCCAGTGACTTATTGTAGTCTAATTCATTGATTAAGAAACTAATTTGTAACTATGATTATTAAATTAACTTTCATAATGATCTCCTTATTATGTAACTATGTTGTGTTCCACATTGAAATTTTAAAGCGTTTGCCACTAATCAATTACCACTTTCAAATTATTTGTTCAGCAAAATAGGATTGAAATTATTAATGTTTTAATTTAAGAACGTAGATTTTTATAGGAAATAATTAAATGCTTAAATGTAAAACTGATCAGCTAAATACTGTGAAGAATGATTTGATTCGAGCTGTTTATAGAAATTTTTAAATTAATTTGAAAGACATGAATGTTTTTTTTTAAATTTGTTTCAATAATTCATGTACTTTTTCAGATTAATCAAATTTTACTCTTTATAAGTACAAGTAAACTAAATTATATAATAAAAATTTACAATTGAATTTCCGTAAAACAATGATGGATGCAAAGTTTTTAGAAAAGTTAACATCCGCTAAGCATTCGTTTTAAAAATTAACTTAAGCCTATTAACATTAAAGCTATATTAGAATAACAACCATTTAAGAATTTAAACAATAAGTTAAAATAGATATATATTTAAAATTCACTGTATTTAATCGTATACAAATCATTATACAATATTAGGTTTAATATGATTTGACCTTAAAATTTATTCTGAATTAGAGTTTAAAATGAACATTGTACAATTGTGATTTATAAATAGTTCTTAAAAATATTTTATTAAATTGAAAATGACTTTTTTTAATTACACTTAATTTAACTTCAACTAATTCAAATTTTCAGAATTTACATACTAAATTTAAGTATGATGAAAACATTTGGTTTTTAAGGAGGTAAATAATGTTTTATTATAAGAAGTATTACTGTGAATGTGAAGTATTACTTCTTATTCTCATACTTCTCATACTCATACTCTCATACTAAAATCATTCAAATATTACTTTTGAAAGGAATAGTATTCTTTTAGAAAGGAATAATATAACTTAAAAAAAAAAGAATAAATGAAGGATTTGTGTAAATCTGCATATAACATATTAGGTAAAAGGTGTTTTATATACTTATACATATATTTACGAAATATTTCATGAAAACAAATAAATTGCTCAAATTGTAATTACTTTTAAGATAAAGACCAAATGTTTATATATTTAAGCTATTGACAAAATCAAGGATTTTTCTAAGATTTTCTGTGATTACAATGAATGCTCTTTGGAAAACTGCCAAAATTAGTTTAACTAGTTCATGGTTGTTTTATTCTAAACACTGTTGCATTTCCTCTTTACAATAGCTATTTCTAATCAGTAGTTAAGGTCAATCTTAAGAAAATATATCATTCGTGGTAATCATGAAATCTTGCGAATGATTTAAGTAATTCTCGTTTAGAAAGGAATAAGGCGTATGTGAGTTTTAGAGGAGATTCATCGAAATTTATTTAAAAAAAAAACATTATGTAGTAAAAAATAATTGTATGACTTGCATTAATTTTCTAATTATAAAATTTTAATCTCAAATTTACATTTTAGCTCAAGAAAAATTAAAATAGAATAGAAGATACATTTTTGTAAAATAATTATATCTTCATGTTGATAAATATTAATATCGCGTTTCCATAAATTTATAAAATTGACAAAAATCACAATCATAAATAAACTAATTCATTTTATGAATTTTTCTGAAAATTCCTGGATATTGACTTTTAACTATATAAAGTTTTCATAATAACTTTAAAGAGCTTTAAAATAAATAAATAATTTTATAAATATTGTTTTATAAGTGGAAAATAGGAAAAATATTCTTTTGAATATATTTTTTTAAATTTACATTAAGAACAATAATAGTTAGTCTAGTTTATAAAGTTGTATGTTAAAATCTGCTTTATTCTAAATCAAAAAGACTTAAAATGTATAATATCATAGTAATTTCATCTTAAGTTGTTAAAATATAAGTAACTTAAAAACTATAAATAAAATTATAAATTTTCATACTAAAACCTAGTATTTTTCTACAATAATACAAACTATATATATACATATTGCTTGATTATATTTGATATTCACGTTAGAAAACTTAATTTGTGTTCTAGTCGATTCTAAAATTGATAAGGATTATTATTTAATAATAAATATTTATAAATATTAAATAATTTTGGTTTGAATTGAAAATTTAAACACTAATTGTAATTATGTTCTGGTAAGTTTTATTTTTTCTCATATTTTGTCAAAAAAGTAGCAAATATTTTGTCTCAGTAACAAGTACGAAAATATTTTTGGAGTAACAGGTATTTAACCTAAGTAACAAGTATGAGGACATTTATAACCTTATAATAAGTATTTACATATTCATCATTAAAGTCATAGAAGAGACTGCTTGATGTGATCATGGTATTCCAAAGTCAAGGTGAAAAAGAGATTTAGTAACAAGACTGTGAATGCAAGATGGAGCAACTGACCACAATGAGTGAAATGAAATCTAATTACCAAATTGAAATGATATATATCAGCTCGTGTTTTTTTCGATTTGCCTAGCCTAGAAAGTCACAAGACATGAATTCTTGAGATTTCTTTTTCAGAATTCTCTGAAAGTTGCTCTTATTTAAGACTTATTTCTTTAAAAACTCTTTTGAACACAAATACAGAAAACTGTATGCCCTCTATCTTTGCTGATATGTTGCATGCATAATTTGATAATAAATTGGTACGCTTGGAATACATTGTTGGTTAACAAAGTATGCGCACGAAGATCACAGGTGTGCAAATAATATATATATATTTTTTAATTTTGTAATTTCAAATTTCCGTCTCCTTCATTACATGTGTGGACAAAACTTCAAACTATTTTCACATAGGAAATCTAGACGTTATGATCTTCATAACTTATGTTTTTTCAGATCTATAAGGTGAAGCAGCAATATCCAGTAACACAGTATTGTCAATATAATTTTAAGCATTATGTTAGGAAATACTTTTGATTTAATAAATTATAGTCCTATTTTATACAAAATGTTTTGAAAGTTAGTAACTTTTTTGTCTCTGTAAACTGTGAAGATATATTTATAAATTCGATTTGCCCTATTTTGGAAACTATAAAGTTTCAAAATCGTGAATCAAAAATTTTATTTTGAAAATAAATAATGGGATATATAATTATTTTAAACATAACTTTAAAATGTCCATTGCTATTTGAAAACGAAATATTTATTACTTATTATTGAATATTCAAGAATGACTACAACAATTTTTAAAAAATGTACAGAAGAAAATTTAAATTCAAGAAACGAAATAAAATGTACGTGAGAGTCCTTAAAGAATTCTATACATTCACATTAAAATAAAGAAATGTCAAATCGGTATCATTTTTTAAAGATTTAAATTTTAAATACGAAAGAACCATTATGAGTGTACGTGACATTCAAATTGAGATTGTGTCTCTTTAACAATTTCATATCACAGTGTTCTATTTAGCATGTATTCATATGCCAGAAATCACGCTTGATCACCTAACCAAATCTGAAACAATTACTTCTTTGCCTTAAAACAACAAATCGTGTGACTGTATTCAGACTAAATATTAAACCAACATCAAGTGTTAAATCTTTTTAAATCTAATTCACATTTTTTTGGAATAATTATTAGTAGTTATATGAAATTTTGGTTTAATGTAAGCTCCAAGTATAAACGTGCATGTTTCTTCAGAAAAATATTTAATAATACGCTTGAGAGAATGTCGTTACATTTTAACGCCTCACTAGTGAAGCAAACACTGTCATCGCACGTTACATCACTGCATTCACTAGTAATAAATGCGATGAAAAATTGTCGTTGTCAGAATTCTCTGGAAGTTGTTATTATGTCCGAAGTTTGTTGAAGATAACTCGGTCTTCGTATACAGGAATTTTTTAATCTCTTAGAATTAAGTCCATTATACTTGTCTGGGGAGACAGAACGCTTAGTTGATCAAGCATTCCTTATCTACAAGATATTATTTCACCAACTGCCACATACAATGAAAAGTTTTCTTTTTTTTAAAAAAAAATTTTTTTTTTGGCGAATTGAAAATTTTAAAAAGAAATTTCTTTTTCATATAAACTTCATCATTATAATATAAATTTTGTCTGAAATTAACATGTTTATTAAATTATTTAAACCTTTCTTGGGATATTATATGTTTTACAAATTTAGTTTTAATCAATATAACAAAATATGATAAATTTATAAAAATAAATCGGCACTATTTATTAGTGTCCAAATTAATATTTACATCATTTCATCCTGTGTTTAGAGTATAAATATATTAAAAATATAAAATTTTGAAAATTATCTTTAATCTATTGAAAAATAATTGCCAAATTGTAGTTCATTTATTACTAACCTTAGATAAGTTCTTTTTCTAAACATATAATTAGAAAATTTTAAATATCAAAAAAATGATTAAGTTATCTTATATTAAACATGTTTAAACTTAAAAAAATATTTTATTTAAAAAAAATTAAGAAGTAACGGATATTATTTATTCATATATAAATCAGAAAATACTACTAATTGCAGATTTAAATTAAGCAATATTAAGGTTTGTTTAATCTTTTACAAAAAAAACATTTTAAATTAATTAAAATCATTTATAAATAAAGATACGTTTAATACAAATAAATTTGTATTTCTTATCTAAACGAAACTTTAAAACTTATTGTAAAATTTAAAAGAAAGGATTTAATAATGAATTTAAATCCTTTCTTTTAAAGTTTACAATTCTCTTATAATCTTTAAGCAATAAATTATCAATTGGAAAAGTATCATAGTAAATTTCATATTTTATTATTATCGATTTTTTCTTATTTTATTATGTTAGAAAAATCTCAAATAATCAGAATGTTTCTATTTCATTTTCTTCTAAATGTATATTGGGATTAAATGTATATTGTCAAATTGTAAAAGTATTCAAGAATATAAATAATTTTTATTGAATATATTCTTTTTGTTCTTTATTTAGCTGTCACAGGAGATTGTTCCAAACCTGCTAATTAATTTGGTAGATAATCTTTTTCATGTAATTTTATTAAATTTTACCTTTAAAATATATTCAGATAATCATTTCTATCAGCCAGGAGATAATATTCAGATTTCGTTTATTGTTATTCTTTAAATACTTTTGATATTTTCTTATTCATTATTTTAATTATTCAAATATTATTAGAGGTTTGATTTATTTATTATTTAATGAAATTAAAAAAAAATTAAATGGAATTATTAATAATCTGAATAAAAAAAAGTTTTATTATTTAAAAACAATTAAAATTTTCCAACGAATTTATGGAACAACAATTTCAACAATTGCAATTGTTTTAAAAATATTCTTGAATGAAATACTTAAATAGGAATCACTGGAGTACACATATTATCAAAAATATGAAAATTATGTTAATGGTAACTAATGTAATAGATGAAAACAACTCTGTTAAATACTATTTTTTTGTATTAACTCATTTACTAATGATTTTATGAAAAAAAATAGAAAAGGCGTATGAAATAATAAAAATGTTTGCAAAAAGAAAGGATCAATTAATAAATGTAATGAAAGCAGGTTTGAAAGTTTTGTTTAAATCGTGAATTGATTCCCTTTTCAATTATTGTTTTGATAAATAAAAACCTTTATCTATTTATTTTTATATGAAATATTTTAAAACATATTTAAATTTTCCCTTAACGAAATGAGATAGTTTCTGAGAAATAACCTTTCAGTTTTAACAGTTATTCATTCATTCGAGTATATGTTTTTAAGTTAATGAAATTATAAACATTGTGAATTCAATTTTAAGTTAATGAAAATATAAATCTTCATTTTCGAAGCATTCGACTTAAACTTCTTGTGAGCCTATACAAAGTACAACAATCAAATGTAATCAATTTGTACATTTTTATCACGTTCTAAAATGTTAAAAATCTTCCCAAATATATAACGATTTATTTTTAGGTTTGATTAGTTTGTCAGAATATAAATATAGAGAGATAACAAATGAATAGTTTGGAGTACATTTTTCATCAAACCATTATCTCTCTTTATATTCTTATATTGCAATTGTGTTTCCTCATATAATTTTACTCTGTAGATTTTTAAAGACTTCTTAAAATTTGCTCTTATGTAGTTTTCACTTTTTCTTACAAAAAAAAAAAGTTCAATCAAGCAATGGATACCAAAAATTCTGAAATGAAAAAATTATTCCTTTTATTCAATGTTAACAGCAAGGTCCAGTCTTTGGGTATTGAAGGTTCATCATAACATGCTAAGATTCAAAATAATACGCACTCTAACATGTCGAGATAAATTTCGCAATTTATTAATTTGATTTTCTGGCAGTCTTTATGTTGAATATAATTAAAGACCCATATTGAATTGCTAAAGAAGTGTTGCTCTATTTGTCGATACGTTTTGATTAATCAAAGTATATGATAATCACAATGTGAATTCCAATATTTAAAATTTAAAAATGCCTAAAATAAAGTAAAATATGTGAAAATTCACAAAATTCTAAGCTTAAAATTTATTATAATATGGTATGTTAAAATAAATATGTTATGCAGGGCATTGCTGCTTATGACATTCATATAACAAACCAACATAAAATAATTCTGCAAAGTTTCAAGTTGTTTTCGTCTCGATAAGCGTTTTGCTAATAACTACCATTATGAATATCTTTAAATATGCGAATAAAATATTTTACCCGTTTTTCCCGTTAATAATAACCCGTTAATAATTTACCCGTTAATAATAAAAAACTATCACTAGCATATTTTTTGTTATTTAAATTAATAATCAGAGTAACATTTAAGATGAGATTCCTTGATAACATTTTGCTAACTCTAGATTACATAAATCAGTTCTTTTTCTAACTTTTTAGCCAATATGTAAATGGTCCACCTATATATTTGTGCTGTTATGGTAACTGTAAAACATTTTAAATTTAATTATTTTCATCCCTCAACTTATTAAACAGTATAGCAAAGAATATGTTTCATTGAGCACTGCAATAACGTATATTTTAAAGTAAATATAATTTTTCTATGTAATACTCCATCAAATTATTTGTTTCGGTACGAGTTCTGATAACAGATAATGAGGGATACTTGTTATCTCGTCAAATGATAAAAGAATACTTGTTCAACAAACGTCAAATTTGCATAACAATTTGTAAGAAATCATGTATAATTAATCACCGAATACAGACCACGCCTAAATACGTTCTTCAGTTCCTGCGAATAGTGGCATGCCCATAAAGGGTATTAGTTGTCTACATGAATCTATTTAGTAGCAGAACATCAACTAATATCAGTTTTCCCACTTTCACACGCAAGTGAATTGGGTGACGATGCTTTGTGTTTTTGGATGTTTGCCAAAAACACTTTTGCTTCCGCCTTTTCTGGACGAGAACAGGTTTTTTTTTTTACTCCTTGTCAAGAAGATACAAGAAAAAGTTCCAAATAAAAGTTTCGGGCGAGAGGAAAAAAGAAACGCAGACCCGCGGTCGATGAATTAGCGTCAAAACAAAAGAGTGACAGATTTGAACTCGTGTTATAAGTAATGGAAGTTGTAATTCACGTGAAAAGCATTTCAGTCTAGATTTGATGTGTTCATTGTTATTTTTCATCATAAATAAGAATGCTCTATGACCTTCTTTTGAAATATTTGCCGACGCCATGCATTATGAAGAACTCCATCATAGCATTATTTTGTCAATTTCCAATAAATTATTTGGAATTCTTTTCACAATATGTTTATTACCAAAAGAACTTACTACTTGCATTTAATAAAATTTCATTTGTATAATAGTTTTTGTTTTTCTGTAAAATAATTGTTTATATAATTTTTATTAGAAAAATAAATGCATTTTAATTAAATTTTATTCTTTTTAGAGTACCTTTATATACATAATGCATGTTACTACAATACAATTAAATAAATACGTAATTATTTCTCTAAATATACTTTCTCATGAAGAAAAAATGATATTTCTACGTACTCTTCTTAGGTTATATACTATTTTAATAACTAAATTTATTACTTAGTCTATGTGTGCACTTATTTAGTGGTATGTTATTAAGGTTGAGTAAATAAATTTTTATTTAGTCAAACCCCTTAATTATTAATTAAAGCTAATGGCAAAGTTATACAATTATAAATTATTGCTGTTTTTTCTGACAAATTATATTCAACAACCTACTTTTCAATTAGAAATTATGTCTTATTGAAAAAAGATAGCAGTGTATGTAATAATTAAAAGTTACTAATAAATTGAATATTGAATTTTGAATTGTGTTATGCATTTAGGAAGGATCTTACGATTAAGAATAAAAAAAGATATCCAATTTAAGATGATGCGATACTGAGGCACAAAACAAAAATATAATTTTATGTCCCTCTTAAGAATAAGAAATTAGTGAATTAGTAATATAACAAATTATAAACACATTAGTATAGAATTTTCATTTAAAAAAAATTACTTATTTCATATCAATATTATTTTTTCACATGCAAGGTTTGCCCAAATTATTAATTTTATATTTTCTTACTTTTTTGTAAATAATGCATAAATTATTTATTAATATACTGTCTTTGCCTTTCTTTTTTTGTAAACATTAGAATTAAATATGTTTACTTTTGATGAGTTCATTCCATGTTCATCGGTATTTCCTACTGCAAGTGTATACGTATTTCAAGGAACATTTCTCAAAAAGACGGATTGGAGAATCATCTGTTATAACGCATGCGGATTTTTTACATATTAAAGGATTCATAAATGTCATTGTTCATGAGAGAAAATTATCAAATGATTATGACTTACAGGTCAGGATTTCAGATTCAGTAGCTTTTGTGGATTCTGGTTTAATTGCTTGTCGCGAATTTGACAACTGTATTGGTATTTTCCAAGCTACGAACGGTGCATATATGGAAATTTATTGATAAAGAAGCATCAATTTTTTGAATCTCTGTAGTCTTTAGGATAACAATTCAAATTTATATTCTTTATTTTAAAAAGTATTCAAAATCAAAATGCTTGCAAATTTTTGTAAATATCATGCTTCTTATATTCCCTCTAAGGAAATTAGCTTGATATAAAATGTGTACTTCTGATTACCAAATATAAATGTTTTCAAGTTTTCATTATTTTTTATTAATTCTTATAATATTTATTATTATTAATATTTATATTAATTGCTAAAATTTTAAACCATGATTATAATAAAAATCTAGTCATGAAACTCAGTTATTAGAATTTCCAGTTATTTGAATAAATTTGATTCTCTCTATTATAATTCACCTGATTTAAAAGATTATCTGATTCCATATCATTTCTAAAGAAAAATGCAAATATTTTAATTTTCATAAATTCATGATTGATCAGAAGGTATGGACGCCAATGGAACCGTAAAAATTTTAACTAAAAGTTTGTAAAAAATATTTGTCAAAAACGTTTCAACTAAACAAATTTTATATAATTCAAATTAATTAAATTGTATTTGAAGAGTATTTCGCTAGATCTGTGACTCTCAACTCGCAAAACTGCAGCTGCACTTTTGTGTGCCACCTAATTCTTAACGTGTTCCACTAAGTTGTAGAAATAAGTATAGCAAAATTTGTAATGCTTTTCTATTACAAATAAAGTTTGTTGAAATCAAGTAAAATACTCTATAAATTATAACTTGTTTTGCAGTCAAAAACTGTTTTTATCTTCGACCTTTTATAAAATTAATGTAAATCATAATAATCACCATAGACTTTTTGCGGAACAATTTGAAGGCAATTCACTTAATGAAATAATCGAATAAAAATAATAAATTTATTCTCACTAGCCACATCAAAAATATTTAACGTTCAATATTTAAGTTATAAGTAGTTTCTTTCCTTTTAATCCTTAAAAATGCAATTGTAACTGTAACTGTTCTTAAAACTAGTAATTATTTTCAAGGTAAGATTTTAAGACTACGTAAATGAGACTAAATATAAGAGAAAATTCCTTATAATTCACATAACAGACACATTGGATTTTATTACATATCAAGTGCCGTAACAAATAATTCATTGATTAGAAGAAAATATTTTGTTGTTTCAAAAAGTAATATGTTATATGTTATGAATTTGTGCTCATATTTATAATCTGTGCTTATATCTTTATTTTAAAACTTACAATATCCTTTAATTGCTTTAAACAGTGTATATTAGGTAAAAAAAAAAATCACAGAGAAATTTTTTTTCAATAGTTTTGCATAAAAAATACTCACATATCTAACACACACAGAATACAGCCTGGAATTTCTAGAAAAAGGTATTCTAGAAAATCCATAGTCAGTTCCTATGAAAACAACCTGTGTAGAAAATATCACAACAATCTATTTATCTCTTGTTTAGAGAAGATATTATCATCCCTCCACCGGAACTCTAAAAAAAGATGTTCTTGTTTTAGCTCATCTCTCAAAATTTACTCTAAAATAATATTGTACAGAAGAAAAAGGTAACCACTTTCTTTCTCATCTTATATAAAGGTGTGGCCAAGACCTAGATACGTTATGATGTTGATTCAACCTTGATTCGGTGAGGGATGTGTTTGTTCTAAGTTAACAGGAAAAGTTGTTGACTAAAATAAGCACTCTTCTTGAAATTTTCATATTTTAGGTTTATCTTGTGTTGTGAAATTTATGTTCATAAACTAGACAATGAGTGCCAGTTTTCCAGTACATGGATTAGAAAAGATGTAAGATTTTAAGAAATTCTAGAATTGAATTCTCTTTTAAGTACCACAAATAATATACAAGAAGTTATTATATAGTTGTTGTTTTTTTTTTTTTTAATCTATGCAAAACAAAGAATGTATGCGTAGATTTATAAAGCTCAGATAAATAAATGGATAATTTTAAATATCCATTATTATTTATAGAAAATCAAATTATTTATTTTATTCAAATTTGTTTATAACTGTAATGAAAGAGAAAAAGATACATTCATTAAAAAATAAGAAAATTCTATGTAATTAAAATTCAAAAAATCAGTAAATTCAAGTATTTTGATTAAATTTTTTAATAACCGCCTCAGTTTTAATTTTTAGCGTTTTTATTATGAAAGTGACTTTAGAAAAGTTTTCCATTTTGATTATTCAATAGTTTTAAATTTTTATAACTTTTTGGTAAACATGTTTACAATTTTTAATTTTTTTTCAAAAAAGAAGGCTCTGTTAATTATAAAATAATTCTAAATATGATGACCAAAATATGTAATAGAAGTATATAGCGTATTGTATGTATAATTTGAAATTAATATTTAATTACTTCTTTGATTTAAATTTTTGTTTAAAAGAAAGTTTAAAAATATTTCCATTCAAACAATTTCTGATTCGTATAGCAATGCTAAATGCAAAATTAATAACATCAATGAGATTTTGCATAATTTAAAGATTCTTGAATTTTGTTGTTGAGAATTTGTGAGGATTGAATTTGTTTCTAAAGATTCTCGAGAATGTGCTTATTTAAATATTACGATTTGTAAAAAATCACATTAAGCTCTTAATGTGACTGCTAAATACAGTTTTAAGATATAAAATTAAATATTCATATATATATGTTACTTCTGAAATGCAAAAAACAGCAATACTTCTTCATGAATTTTGCTGTCTATACATAGGAGTAAGTTTAAATTCGGTTAGACTGTACTTAAGGGTGCCCCTTTGATTCTCGCCAAGTTATGATCGCGATTGATCGCCAAGCTGGGCAAAACCGACTCGTGTTCTGATTGATTTAGATCCAGGCGAGATTCTGATTGTTTATCTGTTTGTACTGTAATCGGCGCGAACAGGAATGGCACCAAAAAATCACCAAGTTCACCAAGTTCACCTTTTACCTTAAATTCTTAGAATAGGAAAGTGATGGAAAAAAAAGCGATTTTCTGTTATTTACATAAATTTCCGTTATATAGTTGCCTGGGATGCTTTTCCGAATTCTTTTGCGATAGACGAATGTGTTTATTATATAAAAGAAGTACTCTTGGAAGATAACTAATCTTAAAAGTTTTTACAATCGTCATTCATTTATTATTAATACTCAAATCTGTATCAAAGTTGTTGGCACTCATCATATAGGAGAATTAATTACGATCTGTTAATGACATAGTAAATAACTATACATAATTTTAAATTTTAAAGTAATTGATCTTTTGCTCCTTTCCATATATACGCCCTGCAGTTTCATCTCTGTGGTTTCTTTTACAACTTTCAATAAGCCAGGCGAAGGAATTAGTCACATCATCTCTGGTTCAACCTACACAATTTACCAGCAGGTGTTAAATAACATTTAAAAAAAAAGAAAAAACTCTCTCTCTCTCTCTCTCTTTTTTTTTTTTTTTTTTTTTTTTTTTTTTTTACAATGGAAATTGTTGGAACATAAGTTCTTTGGTTTTAAAATATAAAAAAAAAATACTTCAATCATAAGAAATGGGATTTTGTGAGGAAAAGCTTAATTTTTTTTAACAACAGTTCTAATTATCGTCGAGTAGAACTATCAAACTCACAGAAACACAGAAAGTAAATTGCTATTTTTAGCACTTGAGATCCACAATTATTAACTGAACTATTATGAATTGAATAGTTCTGTAATATTTATGCATACATTTTCACAAAATATAAATCTCAGACTAATTAGAAAACTTGATATTAATTAAAACCAATACAACTTTAATATGAGTTTTTATTCAATTAAATCTAATATAATAAATGTGTTAAAAATTTTCTTGTTTCGTTTTTGCTTAATTAAATTATCAGTTAAATTAAAATAATATCATTCAAATAAATCAGTCAAATAAATCAAATTAAAATAAAATAGAAAAAGTGAAAATGAGACAAGAAAAGTTGAATAAAATTATTCAACAAATTTTGCTTTAAAACCAACATTAATAACAATAACGTCTCAAATAGCTTTTCTGACGTACTTTTAGAAAGATTGCATTAAGCTTACTGCAATATAAATTCATTAAATTTTGAAATCTCAGACTTCATTTAAGAAATTTATTTTGTTGATTATTCTAAAAGTGTTAAAATAAAAATTACTGTAATACAAAATAATTCTATGCAGTAAACTTTAATAATTCAAAATCGGAAATAGAACCGTAAAATCTTTATGTTAATTTGTGAAATTGAACTTAATTATTATTCCTTGAAGCATACATTGATTAATTAATGCTATTAATAATTTTAGAGTTGCTACAAATCTTGATTAAGTACAGAAAAAGCTTTTTAGAGCACGAAAAAATTAAAAGATAAAATTTGCAAACATGAATATAAAATAACGGTGCATAAAATTTTTGTAAATGTAAATTTATGATATTTTAAAAATTATTCCAGGAAATATAAATACTAAAATATTTAATAAACAAAGAGTTTGACAAAACTTCAATAGTTATATTTTCTCTCTTGCCACATATTATCGAACGAATAATTTTGAGCATGGAGCTTCTATATCTATTACTAGTCAGCCGGCAGAATTATATTTTTAACTTTTCAAAAGTAATTTTAAATCAATTATCTGTAATTTATAAAATATCATGCACTTAAATTTAATTTTAATATCAGTGAAACTTCGTAATTTATCAACTTAGTTCTTCACATGTACTTTATTTTTAAATCTAATTGTAAAATAATCTATGATATATGGTCTCATATTAAACTATAAATATATATAAACTTTTTTCAAAAATAAATAATGGATATTGTCCTAGAATGTGCCAATGTTCATCTTGACTGTTCTAATACAAAAAAGGTATCAGAGATATTAGTGATTTATAAGAGTTATTTTCTATAAAAAAACTAACGATATCATCTTAAAATAATAAACTTTGGCAGAAAAACTCCCATAACTTTTTTCTCAAAATTACAGATGGAAGAAAACCATTGCAATTTATGGCAACTGACAACAAAAAGAATGGCACTCAAAACTGGTGATTACCAAACATAGTTGTCTCAGCGAAATCATGAATAACGTATGTTTTTTTGTGGAAAAGTTATTTATTTGTCGCAGGACAGAACATTTATTATTGTCCTTGAAGTCAGAGACATATTTAAGCCATAATATCTTACCTACAAATCCACAACGGATGTGTGGGTGGATGAGAATTGAATATGCGGTGGAGCATCTCAAAGTTATTACCGCAAATCCATTTATGGGCGCGCCCACGAATAGATTGTTGCAAATGACATAATACACAATCGGATTTAGCTTCCTTTTGGTGAAGCATGTATTTCTTTTATTATTTCTTTATTGTAAATTTATTGTATTCAATTAAATTCGACACAATCATTAGGCACGCATTTTATGTATTTAGGGCATATTTTATATTTTTGAGTGTATAATGAATGCACAACATATGAAGTAGATTCTAGATGCGAACACATGAAAGATTTTAAAATAATGCTTAAGAAAACAGAAAATAATTTTAAGCATGAAATTCTAAAACAAATTTTCATCTTGCAATAAAAATTTTTTCTCGTAAAAGCTTTGTATATTATTTATGAAGTATATATTTTGTAACAATCCTTTTCTCTTTTGTCTTTGAACGGTCATTGAGAAACTTTTACTTCTAATTATATATCTTATAATAACTTATGTGTAAATTACACGATAAGCAGTTAATCTATAACTTCAACAGCTAAATAAGCTAAAATTTTCAAAGAAATGGAAGTATATAAGAAATGCTTTTTAATCAAAATAAATCCTATGTATTCAAATTAAAGTATTATTTACAAAGATCAGTATTTTTCATCTAATTTATTAATGAATCATTTATGGTGATAATCTATGGGATCATGAGTAATTAATATGTACTTTTTTGATTGAAACGTTTTGCACAACTTGTATTAATATTGAGCAGATAGATTTCAAAAATGATATAATTAAAAGTATTTGTAGAACATTAATTTATACTTCAAATATTTTACGTAATTCTTCGTTCCTTATGATTATAGTATTAGCAGACAGTGCATTACCTTTAGTTATTGACATAAAAGCCAAAATTACATAATTTAATGTTTCCCGCAACTTTGTTTATTTAGCTATTGAATTTACTTAATTAATTGAAGTAAATGAACATTAATTTTTCATTTCTATGGATAAATGTTAGGTATGAACACCATATAGAAAAGTTACTTCTTCATCATTGATGCAGTGTTAATTAATTATTTTAAATAAAAATAAACTGATTTTAAGAATTAATCAATTGTACTAAGCCAGAAAAAAGAAGAAAAAGCACAGATGTATTTCCTTTCTTATCAACTTTCAAATTAAACGGACATTTAATTAATTAATTTAATTTTCATATTTTTTATTTGAAAAATAAATGTATATCGCATTTTCCTGGCTATTATTTACTCAGACTAATATTTTTAACTATTCATACTGGAATATTGTATTTATTTATTGGAACTTAGTGTCGTAAATACGATTTCACATGATATGTATCAACCAGGCTGTTTCAGATGCTTGAGCATAGGTATTTCTAGGTATAGGTAACAAAAAGTTTACATAGGTATAGGTAACATAGGTATAGGTAACAAAAAGTTTACAATTTTCACATTAGCAACGTGTTGAAAGAAAATGTAGGAACAGATTTCTTCTGAATTTTCAGATAATATTTGCTTTTTGTTTTCTATGACTTAAAAAGCATTTTTTAAATAATGTACAAACAATTTAAATACATGTCTTAATTATTAATATCGTATTGAGGTATTCATATTGTAGTTATTGTATAAAAGATAAATTCCCTACGATAAATGAAACCAGATTATTTTTTCCAGATAATTCTAAGTCATTTTCAAATTAAAGTTTTCCAAGTATTTTTATGGTATTTTAATAACTAATAACTGAAAGTTGAATTATATGTGTTTTTATATGTTTTAAAATTTTATCTACTCATTGTCTCATTAATTATAGAAGAGCAAGTAAGAGATTTTTTTATATTTTATTAATTTCACTTTTTTGTGAAAACATAATACTGAATTATCAAACATGTTTTGTGAATTTTCTCAGTAGAGTTTAAATATTTCATTTAACAAAAATAAAAGTTTATACCATGCTCTTAACTATTTATTAATAATTGGAATAGTGGAAAAGTATGCATATTGTACCTAGTAATCAGCATCTTTTTTAATTTATTGTAGATTAAAAACCGTAAAAACCACTTTCATATTTCTGTTCACCTTTTACCTCGGTACAAATAAATCGTATTGAAAATAAGATAAAAAAATCAAGTTAAATCCTTCAATCAAAAGCTTTTTGTTAATAAAATGAAAACTTATCTTTTTCTAATTAATTCTGCAAATAAATGCTATGTTACAGAAAATAATTAAAGAATTAAAAGGATATCTTAAACACCTTAACATAAAGCATACATATCCATTGTGTTAATAAATATTATACGAGTATATGATAAATAAATAAGTCCTTATGTATTTAATTTATTAGATTATTAATTTTATTTAGTTTAGAAGTAAAAACTACTTTCCATTCCTTGTCAAAAAAGTAACCTGACTGAAATCATCCGGTTTTTTCAAAATTGAATAAAGCAATGGAATTTATATGTTACAATGCTGATTAAGTTTATATAATCAAAAGACTAAAAAGAGTTCTTTCATAAATTGGTAAAAGTCACTTTAGAATTCTAATTAGGATAAAAATATATTAAAATAATTATACGAAAAATTTCTATCTAAAACAAGATACGTTGAGAAATTAGTGATGTTGGAATGTCTATTCGCTTAGAAATTTCTTTAAAGTTGGTTAGCAATGACAGTGTAAATATTATTAAACTAGAAGGTTTTACCCTGCTATTCCTTACAGTTATATAGACGGGGTAATGTTTTGCATTTTCAGATGAATGTGTTTTTTTGTTAAGTATAGTGTGGAGTTCAGCAAAATCTGAACTTATTGTAAATAAATAAATATAGTAAAAATATACCTGAATATACACGAATGTATATCTATATCTATTTTTCTAAATAATAAATTTTTATTATTACATTGTTTTTTTTAGAATTTAAATATTAATATAATGTGGTTATTTTATAAATATGATATTTCGTTACGATAACCTATGTTTTGCAATGTAATAATCTGTTATTAAAGTTGCACTTTTAGCTTATTCTTTCTCAATGCAAATGAACGATTTCTATAATATTGGCTTCACGTTTAATATTAATAAAAAAAGTTTCATAATATCAGTCAAAAAAATAATGTATGAAATGTTATCGTTATGCTTTTTGTATGATTTTATATGCATGCATAACAAGAAAAGAGTTTTGCAGAAATTATAATAGGTTTTCTTGTGTGTATGTGTGTTTATATTGATCTTCTAAGTAATTAATCATAAAATATTTATCATAAAAAACTTTTTTTTTTTTACTTTTTCATAATTATTTATTTCTAATAAATTCCATTCAAAGATAATTCAATGAGATTATATCATAACAATTTTGTGGAAAATATTATCAAATGATGTATGAAATATGAAGAAAGTGTTATCACATACAACCCTGATATCCTTCATGTTTTTCTTTATATTTTTTATATTTCTGTGTTCAGTATTGTAACTATTGGATCACATATTGCACAAAATATATGAAGAAGCATTAATCATATTTATTATAAACATCAGACGATGGACAACGACATTGAACAAAACGAGTTCCCTGTCCCTAGCATGCATCTAATAATTCATCCCGCTCTTGCACCCTAAATAAATTAGTGCCCGAAAAAAAGTAACTGAGCGTGAATAACAGTAATCGAAGCAACCGCTACCCCTCGTCTCCGGAACACCATTCTCATTTTGGAGTTAACGAATTCCCTTCCACAACTTCCGCAATGTTGAGCATTTCCTTAATGCCTCGGGAATCTGAAGAGTCTAAGAGGAGAGTGAATCTTTCTAAAGTGCCGAGCCTAGTTTTCATGACAGAAATTTGCAGAGTGAATGTGCAATTTAGGTCCACTCTCAACAACTGTATGGAGATTTTTCTCGTTGCCACTTCAAAATTATTGATGATGCTCGAGATAGCGCATACAAGAGCGATGTTTGTTTTTTATTGGGTCATGGTTATTTTAATCTTTACAACAATGGTTCTTTTTTTCTAATATTATCCAATGATTAATAAATAATAACGCCCCATAACTGGGATACAATTTATGGCTATTTTAAACTTATGTTATTTTTAATGAAAGAGTAAAACACGAAGCAATATTGTTCATGTGTACTAAAAAATTGACAAAAACATTGGGTTGTAACACATAATAGGAATAAAGTTATGCAGAATTATAATTAAACTCACATATGTTTAAAAATATTAAAAAGTTTTATACTATCAAGTCTCATTTGTGAAATTTAGTTTAATAACTAGATGAAAGAAAATGAAATTTAAATTGTATGGATTACAGAAAACCGTTATATTCTTGGAGGAAAAAATATTTTTTAAGAATTGAAGAATTTTTGAATAATGAAATATTGTTGCTGCATATTACACTTCACTAATGTTGGATATTGTATAGGGAACAGATTATATTTGATTAAATGTTTACATTATTCAGAACGGGAGGATATTTTCTTAAATAATAGATCACGCTTAAATTTATCAAAGAAACAAAAATGTAAAACTTAATCTGAACACATATTTGAAAAATGTTGTATGAAGCGTAAAAAATGTAACGTACATTTTGTTGTTTTTCTCGATAATTGTTAGAGAAACAAATATTCATAAGAGCCTTAGTTGAACTGACAGCCGAGTGGTTAGTACTTTGATCATTGATTCAACGGTTCGGAATTTCAATTCTTATTTTGGGGACATACACTTGAACTATACACTAAATCTTAAAATTCATGATTTTTTTTAAATTATTCATGGCAAGGAAATTTAAATCTTTCTTTTTGATAAAATTTTCGAAGTTAAGATTTAAAATTCTGCTAAAAATTGCACTATAAATATTTGCAATATACCAAGAAAATGTTCTCAATTGAGAATTTGAATCGATGCATCTTTTTAAGCTGAGTTTAAATAATAATAAAAACAATTATCATAATGCAAATAATACATCTAGGTATATATGTATCAGCAAATAATGGAAAATTATTTAATACTTTGTGTTAGCACCATTAAACGAAGATCGTATTCTATAAGTTCAAATTTTTAAATGTTTGTAATATCAGGTTACTTGTATAGAAGTTTATCGAGTACTCAGAAACAGGATTTACTTACGAGATTCAAGGTACTTAAAAAATATTTACAAGCGAAATTCTTGAAAAAATTCTTAAATAACATGGAACAATAAACTAAAAAGCTACTGAGTTGATCAACTGAATGAATTAAACATACGGCTTAGCTTGAATTTCTTGACTAATTGCTGATTTTTGATAAACCATTCTAAAATATTAGGTTGGGGAAAAAAATCCATTATTTTTACGTGAGCTTTTTGTAACTTCTTTCAGATTCTCTTTGTAAAAAGGTTTAAAACAGTTTTCATGTAGATTTTTAGGTCTTGTGCGAAGCTACGACTGCTGATATGCTGATAAGTTTGATAATTTTTGATATTTTATAGACATTCTCGACGATGTTGTATCCATGCGAGGTACATCTTTAGAATCCAAATACCCAAACGGAATCAACGAAACAAAAATTGTTTCGTAACTGGTTGTTACAGTTTTATATAGGACGATAAACACCTTTCACAATTTTAGTCACCCGGCTATCTTTTTCGCCGTTACAAGAGAAAAACGAAAATGTATTGAATTTTCTGTTTGTTGTCTTCCATTTTTAAAACCTTGTACTCGTAACTGAATTAATCAAACAAAAAACCGCAAGAGGATATTTTAGTGTCAAATGTTACCTTTCCAACGAGCATAAATCTGAAATTGTTTGATAGATACCTCACGAGATAGCGATCACTACAGACGTCTACCGAAAAAATAATGGATAACTTTTTCCCCAACCTAATATTTTCGAGATGTTCACTTTTGAAATTTTAAGCAATATTCTGTTTTTATTCAAAATAAAAGTTATTTATCTTAAACTTTTAACAATACCAGAGTGTCTAAGTATTTAAAATTACTATTAATAAATGTAAGATTTCTTCTTAGCGAAATAGCTCCTGACTCAATTAGATGACTTTGGTAATCTAAAATACTCTTTTGGCTGCACATTCTTACCATTGGTAGCAAAGTAAATTGCTCATATCTCTATGCATAGAATCAGCATTCTGAAGAGGCACAAGAATATTCGTTAAAATATTTAGTACATATAATGTGCAACATCCGAAATTATTTTTCATAAAAATTTTCAACTACATTTAACTATTATATTTCAATAAAAATATCATTATCGTTATTATATAAGAAAATAATTTAGTATTTAATGAAATATTTCTTAACGTAAAACATAATATTACGTTTTACGTAAAATGTAACTTATATAACATTAGGAGAAACATTACTGAAAATTCCTTCTATTCTTTTGCAAAAATAGGTGAAGAAAGGCAATTCCGAATAATTAATAATTTTGTTTATGTTATTAATGTTGTCATATAATGCCCAGCTATTCCAGGATTACATAGCCAGGATTTCCACTGTTTCGTGTAATGTTGAAATGTGGAAATCCTATAATCAGGATTTCCACATTTAAACATTACACGGAGTAGAAATGATGGCACTTTATAAGGTGACATCACTATATATAGTTACGCACCTAGTTTGTAATCGTGGCCCTGAAAGTGGGTTTTCGTAATTTAGAAGCAAGGACCAAGCAGAGGACCCTGAAATTTAGCCGTCCATGCTCAGAAGTATTATTTCACAGGGTGGACATTTTAACTATGACTTATTTAACGTGTTCTAGCAACTATTAGCGAACACGATGAATATTCGGTTTGTTTGGTATTCAAGCTTATTATCTTAAGATAATAAGAATGAATGCTTTAATCAAGCCAAATATTGTGTTTATTGATATACACACATTTCTCTTTCATTATCAATATTTTACTATCAATACTTTGCTTAGTTTATACATAAATTTACCAAACTTAATTTCGTATATGACAGACGAAAAGTTTCTGAAATTTATTACAATTTAAACTTTGCAGAAAACTGTGTATTGTTGCAGTTTTATTCTGTAACTCTGTAGTAATGCAGTTTTCTGAAAAATTTGAATTGTGAACATAAAGTTAATTGTGAACATAATAATTAAAACATACTAAAACATATAGTTTTTATTATTCATTCATTTTATGAAAGATGAATAAATCATCATAACATCATTAGGAAACATATTTTTTCTAAATATTTACACATTTCCTACATTTATTTTCTTAAAATTCTAATGAAGTTAATTTTGTATTCTCTCTCAAGATGTTTTCTTCTATATGATTAACGCCGCATGTCCTCTTTTGACCTTGTGCCATAAAACCCAACAATCTATATGATTAACTTAGATTTTAAGTTACACTATTTAGCCACCCAATCTGTCGAGTAGTTAGCGTAACTGACTACGGATGAAGAGGACCTGGGTTCGAATCCCGGCTCGGGGCATGGATGTACTTTCTCTTTCTCTCTCTCTGTGTTTCTTGTCCTTTCCTTAGATGATGGATGAATGTGGTTTTATAAACGGGTTTGTGGTGGTGTGACGTGGGCTATGCTACTAGTACCTCCGTGACTTAGTTCACAGGTGCCCACCAGGTAACGATAAAATGAGTAGCATTTTCCGGCCTTGTTGTGGCAAATGGGCTAATCTACTTACTTGCTCAAGGGTTTCCGCCATTAGAAATAAAAAAATAGTTATACTATTTATATTAAAGTATGAAAAAATAACTGCTTTCAAAGTAAATAGCTCTACTCAAAAGCAACAAATCTATTTATCCTATTTTAACTCACAAACAACTTTTTGTCTTCCAAGTCGATTCATTTGAAAGCAAAAAACTTAATATTTTTTATTACATAAGAAAAATGTTTATTTGGAATCAAGTCAAGTTATATTTTTTTAAAAAAGTAATTGCGTAATTTAGGTGCCAGATGCTTCAATTTTATTTTTAAGGAGTAACTTTTTATGTACAAATAGTTCAAAGCTTTCCCTGATTCTATTTACACGCATCTTCACTTTTCAATTCACGGTGAAACATCTAAATAAAATAAATGTAATAAAAAAATAGGAGACATACCAAAAATATAAGATAAATAAATGCTTTCCATCAGATCCACTTTTATATCTGATGTTAGGTTCTAACCTTGTAAATGTAGTGATTCAAGTTTGCGAAACCCCAAAAATAATTTCGCTCTCCTTCTTCCTTTTATCCTTTAAAAAAGCTGAGATGCAGCATATCAAGTGTAAAATTAGAGCGGATAAAAGACAAATTACTATTTAGAGCATCACGGCACGTGCTTATGAATGAGATGTTATTATTTTCACGGTTTCTTTTTTTTTTTTTTTTTTTTTTTTTTTTTTTAAACAACTCATAAAAGAAATCTGTGGTGCTCAAGTAAAGTACTCAAAAGAAATAAGGAACATATGTGAGTGAAAAAGCTTCAAAGATGCTTCGGAAATTGCACTTAGCTCATATTGCCTGCTGTTTGTAGCTTACAATTCATAAAAAGTAATACAATTTTTAACTGAAAGAGTTCAAACAACATAGGTTACACCTTAGAAAGGTTAAGAAAGCTAACGTTTTCTTTTTAAATCAATTTACGTAATGTAAACATTTCTTATGAACTGATCTCTAATAGCTATATTAGAATTGCATTTAATTCGTGCATTTGTAGCATCGAAATATATTTTACAATGTACTTATATTAAATAACTGTACTTACTTATATGTTGTCTTAATGTGATTATTATAACAATGTATTAAAACAAGTTTTGAATTTTTAGTTGAGAGTTCATTTCTAATGAATAAATAAACAAAAAAAAATTTTTTTTTAACATTTGATATTAAAGAAGATTTTATTGTTTATAAAAAAGAAAAACTTAAGGATAATTCATATTTTATTTATATTTAGTAGAAAATATCATTATTAATTTTTTTTCATGCAATTTTAATAAAGAGTGTTTGATTGATAATTGATTTTCAGTACTCATGTAGATAGTTGATTAGAACATATTTATTTGCAAAATTAAACTCCGATTCAGTTTAATAATAGGTAAAATGACATACATTTAACTACTTTTTTATTCGTAACTAGGTGTATCAAGTATTAGTTTTTAAAGTTTTCTTAAAAATGCTCTAATATTGAAATCATTTATCATCAATGGACTATTATAGTGGTAAAATTATAATTCTCATAGTAAATAAAATCTAAAATTTCCTTTCATTAAAAAACAATTTGACCAAAATAAATCATACTTTTGCATCATTTAAATCATTCTAATAAAATTTATCAAGCTTTCTTTAGAAAATATCTAAATGAAAAGTCTAGTTACGTTATATATTTTGTTTTTATTTTTAAAAATATCAGGATACTCATGTCTATTAAATTGAAATTTTTTCTTGAGAAATTCAAGAAGTTAATTATATTTTGTTGACAGAAAATTTCTGTTTCTGAAATTTTATTAACTGTGTTCATGCAAAAATTAAAAATAAAACTAAAAAAATATTCTTGTATTGAAGGTACACCGAAAACAATATTTTGAAGCCAACAAGTGAATAAAGTAGTGATTTTATTATTTTACAAATTTTCATAATTTTAATATTTTCTAGGTTTTGAAAAGTTGTTAATATTAAGTAATCAATATACGGACACTTCTTTGAATTTTTAAAAGATCTTGAAAATTGTTAAAATGATTTAAACAAAGCATATTTTTATTACCTTTTTATAATTTTTTTTCAATATGAATAAATCGCAAATAATATTTGATTTTTACAGTATTAAATAAGAAGTAAGATACTAAGATTTTATTTGTATTGAATTAAATAAAAAAATAACTAATATTTTCAAATTAATTCAGATAATCTTCTACAACTACATTTTATTTAAACTAGCAATAAACTAATGCCATAAATAACTAGCGCAGAAATCATTTAAATAATAGTAAGAATATTTGGTTTGAATTAATTTATTTAATATGAAAAATACTTCTAATCTGAATATTTTATTCAAAACATGTTTTCCTATCAGTAGATGTCTAAGAATACAAACAGTTGGTGGAATAAACTCCTTATAATCAGATATTTTAAATATTCTATATAGAAATCGACAAATAATAAAGCGCATTGGATAAGGATTTGATGAACCTAATAAGGCCAAAGCGAATCTTGACATATTGGATTTAATTTAATCTAGTAAATTACCCTGCATTCCTATTTTGGATTACATCCGCTTTTTAGTTGAAGATTTGGGATGGTTCGATAGACACTTATGACATTTTAAATCTGTAGAGTGTACAAGACATGACAAAGCAAATCAACCAGCACTAATATCTTCTTTTAAAGAATTCAATTTGAAATTATTGCATAAAAATTGAAAGATAATCCTTGTTTTCAAATTGTTAATTTTGGCTTCTTTCAATAGTTTATTAAGTCCCATTATTTTCAATGTTTACCATGATTATTATAAATATTACATATGTGATTATTATGTTTTAGTGCATTCTTATAAGTAAATAAATAAATGCCTTTCATATTTGTCAATGATAGAATTAGTTTAACATTCATTTCATTCTATAGTTTTGATATGCATCGAAATCTCTTCTATCCTTCAATGATATTTTGTATCAATAAATTAGCAGATAAAAGATATAATGAGTAAAATGCCACTTTTTGTTTTTTATAATATTACCCTGCTGATCAAATTTTGCTGAGAATAATTCAATCAATTATCATCTTTCATAACAGAAAGTGTGACATAAATGAAAGAACTTCAAAATATAAAAATAGTTTTGGGAATAGAAAAAGATTAATAAAAAGTTATAATTTGAAAATTGATAAGAATTTTGAAATAAATAATACTAATTTATTTCTTAAATTCTTACCAAATCCTTAGTTTTAACATAAGGAATCATTCCAAGTTAGCTTCAAATTTTGCTTCTCCTACGTTTTATCTAAATACCACAATGTATAAACTTTTGACACAAATCGAATGAAATAAAAGTATATTAATAGCACGGAAAAGAGTCATTCCCAGATTAAGAAACTCTGGAGAGAAAGGAAAACTAATGTTTTAACGGAAACAATGGCTCCCTTTTTTAAGAATGAAGGTCAAATTTGTTGACACAGGTAGGCGAGCGACTAAATCCAGTCTACATTCAGGGACATGCTGAGAATTGTGCCTGCCGGATTTTCCCTACTTTTGTAAATGAAGTTAATTCTGTGAATTACCCAAATCCTCTATTTATTTTTGTATAACTTCATTATTTCTTTATAATTGGTTGAGATCTATTTTCAAAATTTTCCAAAGATAATTAAATTTGCTGGAATATAAAATATTTACCTTAACTGTACTTAATGAAGTTTTTTCAGCTCATATCCCTAAATGTATCAAACGTTAAGCCCCTTTTGTAATATAAAGCGTTTTTGAGAAGCTAATGATGCAATATTTTCTTAAAAACAAAATTGAAAAAATTTTTTTTTCTAAACCTGACTTTGAAAATATTTTATTATTACTTAATCAAAATGAAATTTGGTAAATTTCTTTATGAATTGATATCAAAGTGATATTATAAAAATTCAAAGTTTATTTATTCAAATAGTTATAAATATAATTTAATAGTTAAGCTCAAATTTCTTTGTGAAAGCTATATTTAATAATTATCAAAATTAATTTATACTTTTAAAATAAATTTAAAAGTTCAAAACAAGAAAAGCAATAGTTTCATCCCACTATTGTTTAATTGCAATTATATTAAAATTTTTCTCTGATTTTTTTTAAATAAATTTTTCGACTATTTTAAATAAATTTTTAAATTAAGTTTTAAATAAATTTTTTGAAAAGAAATTTTTTAAAAGAAGTACGTAAGCTATATTTGCTTTTTTTTCCTTTGAAAAAACATTTTTAATTGTTTTCGTAAATAATATACGAATGTATAAAACGAATAGTTGTTTTCTGCATTTAATTATTTCATGCATCAATAATCTATGAGATTAAAAGCACCTTATTTAAAAAGAAATTTTAAATAGAAGAAAATTTACTCTTTTATTTAAATATTTCTGTAAAAACTTACAGTTAAGCTGACTATTAAAAGCTAAAAATTTAAATCATTACGTACAAATAATTTACCAATTTTATTGAAATCAACTCTGTGTGTACACTTCATAAAAAACAATAATTTTTAAACTATTATGTACAATTACTTTATTGGTATTACTGACATCCTTTCCGCAGATTTTATTTTCATATTTGTTACATAATTTATTATTAATGAAATTGAAAGAAAATAATTTAAGAAAATTTATAGATATTATATAATTTCAACATAATACAATTTAAACATCGAAACAAATATTTAATTCAAATTAAAGAATCCACATTTAGTTCACTTTTGAAATACACTGTTATTAGCAAATTTATCCTGTTATTAACACTATCAGAAATTAAATGTAAATTTTTTATTTTAAAAATACAAGGAAAAATGCAAAAAAAGAACCTTTCAAAATCTGATTTTAAGTTAAAATATATGTATATCTGTAATTTTATTAATATTATCAATTCAAAATAAGTTTAAGAAACGTTATGATGAATTTATAATTAAAAGAATTATTGCGATGCAATTAGAAATAAGGAATTGATTTAATTTGTTTTATATTAGCAACAAAATTTAAATAATTTCTAACATTGTTGCTTTTGAATACATTAATTTAAATTATTAAATTTTAATTAAATTTTGAAATAAAAATTCCACTCAATAAAATATTACATTTTTATGAATCTAGAAAAAAATCATTTAAAAATGCAATGATTGATATTGAATTAATTATTAAAACTGTAAATGTATTTCACATTGCGTTAAAAATATTAAAATTGATGCTGTGCTGTCATTAAATAATAACGAGAACTGGATATTTATATTTTAGTAGAAAATAACGTACAATATTATTAGAAAAATTGCTTTTTTTAATAAATGTTCTTTTCATTCAACAAAAATATAGTATTTTCATTATCAATACGTCAATACTAAGAAAATAATCTATAACTTACTTTCCTACCTTTTAAATAATAAAAAAGTAATTAACAAAATGAAAAATTGTTCGTAATTATATTAATAACCTTCTGGAAGAGAAGATTTCTTAATAAATTATGACACAAGGACAGACATTTGAATTATTCCCTATGACATCTAGACATGTTGGTTCATCATTTGATTACAGTTCGTTATCTATTTACTTAATGATTGGTGGTAGCAGATTTACATTGATCATTAAAGATGTAATCAAAAAGTAGAAAAAAGAGTTATTATCTGGCTAGTAACAGTCTTTTCTTTATAGCTCTAAAAATAACTTTCGCTTCTCTTTGAAGTAGTCAATTAATTCATTTTGTGAAAACGTTTACAGCAGAACTAGTTCTTCCAAGATCTTTGCATCATTTAATGTCTTAAGAAGAAATGCATATATATATATATATATATATATATATATATATATATATCATGACACAGTTTTCCTCTTTCCTTTCCTTACTTTCTCTAATCTAGAAAGTTAAATGTTTTTCTAATGTTATATATTTTCTTCATAATTTCGTGTGATAAAATTAATGATAAAATTTTACCCAATAGATAAATCTTATTCATGAATTAGAAATTAAATACGTGCCAAATGTAATTATTTAAAAGTTAAAATTTATTCCAATGTCTCATGCCTAATATTATATAATTTTCAAAATGTTTATAAGAAAGCTTATATATTTTTGTTAAGGAATTCTATTCGTTCTTTTCGAATAATTTTTTTACATTTTTAAACGTTATTTAATTTTTACTCTTTCTTTTCGTGAACATGCTATAATATATTTTTATACAAAAAATTTAGAGTTTGAACATTATAAACATACATTTTTATTAAAAAAAATTGCACATATATATATATATATAGGTTTAACATTAGGCATTGTTAGGCAATCAAATGTTCCAAAATATATTCTCAGGTTCGATTCCAGCCATTGTAAAAAATCTATGGTTATAAGAGGAATATTTCTTTCTTTAATGAATAAGTACTTAAAGACTGATTTTTGGGATTCCTCCATAGTAACAAATCAATATATTCAACTTACGTTTTTCAAGAAAAAGGTACATGGTGAATACTCAAGTAACTTTCAACAACCTTAACTTCCAATATACAAAACAATTCACACAAACACACGAAATATTCATTACTTCTTATTTTAGATAAATTTCACAGTCAGTTTAAGAATAATATTTGCATAACATAATATCAAGGCTCTAAGAATAATAGATATTTGTTAGAATTTGTACATGACTTTAAAATTTGTTGCTGACTATCGGTTGGAGTATTGCTTGGAATGAAATTTTATATCTGCAAAATGTTTTAATTTTATTTTAATATATTTTACAAATTCATTGAAAATACAAGCTTGAAATAAGTAATTTTATCCCTAGCAGTTCAAAAATAAAATGATTGTATATTTACTTAGGATTTCAAAGAAAATAAGCAACTGCATTGGATGAATTGAAATTTGACATTTTTAGTCTTACACAAAAATTAGCGTTTATCCTATTTAAATTCTTAGATTGATTAATATATAATATTTAATCAGAAAAAAAATTTAAAATGTATTTTTCATAAAATTTTCGGGAAAAGATATTTTATTAAATTTACAGGTAACATTACATTCAAATCTGAAAGTCTTAAATTTTTTACTATATTAGTATACTAAGGTACAATCTCACACAAATTTAAATATTGTTCATTAAAATTTATTATTAGAAATATAAAACGTATTGTTAAAAATAAATAAATAAATTTGGGATCTCCAATAGCAATGGCAGTTTTGAAGAAGTGTCATAATTCTCTATTCATCAGTCAATAATCTTTAAGTTAATTTGTATTCAAGGATTTATTATTAATTGTGATTTCGTGGATTTAGTCAAGAAATAAGAACATTTTAGAAAGAAATATAAAATTGAAAAAATATAGTTAAATTTAAGTTTTTTTTCATAAGTTGTGTGTGTGCAACTCGCAAATTGTAATTTTCTTCAAATCATGCAGCTTAATATTTTTGAATACTATGTTAAATTTTAAAATGATGTCTACAGTATTGTAAGCGAACTCAAAGGAATATATATAACTAATCTTACACTCGTTATGATTGTATAATTAACAAATATTATATAAGCATCATCATGTAGTCCTTATATATTTATGTAAAAAAATGCATTTCCCATTTTACAAAAATAATCATCCATTTTCCGAATACAAATTCCATTTATATTTTACCAATTTTTTTTTAACTTTCCTAATTATCTTATATTATTTATGCAAATTTTAAGTTTGATTAATTAAAAAAAAAAAAAAAAAAAAAAAAACACTCCCTTTTTGTGATGCATTAGGAAACGTTTCTTTGTATATGAATTGTATGGATTTATATGTAATTTTTATGCATGCTACTTCAATTGCCATTGAAAATTTCTTTTTTTCAATCTTGCTCTTATCTAATTCTAATCTTTGAATTTAAAAATTTTTCAATAAAATATACGTCATTTATAACAATAAATATTAGTTTATTAGAAACAAAACCTTATGTTTTAAATTTTAGTGCATATTTTCTCAAGACACTTAGACTTATACTTAGAAGTTGCACATTTTCTTACTATGAAAATGCACACTATTCTTATGATTTAATATTTTATTTAGAGTTATTATTTATTCTGAAACTAAATATATAGTATTTTATAGCTAAAAATATTGAATTAAATTAAATAGTAAAGTTTTTAACAACTTGATTTAAATATGTAATGTTATGAAAATAATTAAAAAGTTTTCTATTTTAAGCCATCTAATAAGTGCAGAAAGAAAAGAAAAACTTACCTATGAAGGAAAAAAATAGTGGTGTTAATGTATCCATTTTTTTTCTTGTCCACTTCTTTAGTCTAAAATTACACCACGTTGCTCTCTGAGCAGAGCGGTTTAGAATAAACAGAGTAGGAACAAGTATGGTTTTCTCTCGGCTTTCAAAGTGGCTGTTACATCATCGCTCAAGTGGGAGGGGTTACAAACACTTGGCGCGTGCGTATTAGGAAAATAAACGAAAACAAACGACATCTCTTGAAGTTGTTATTCATTATTAATCATCAATCATCAGTTATGTTTATAAGATTATTTTTATCATCAGTTATGTTTAGTATATTATTAGAATCACTCCTTTAGTGAATTTCCTTGTGGTGAAAGAAATGAGATTTTGCACGAGGAAAACTTACAAGAGAGTAAACATTTTTTTCTTTTAATTTTAATAATAAATGTATCCTAACTGTTCAGAAAAAAAATACATGAATTAAAAATTTTTAATTTTTTTAAAAATTTTTTTAATTTTTTCTAAAAATGTTTTCTTAAATTGTATTTAAATATTAAAATGTATAACAATAATTGAATAATGCTTAATAGAATATTTATAATAAAAAATTAAAAATTTTATAAAATTTAATAATAATTTTTGAAATGTATTAACGTATATATTATATAAGCGCTTCAAAGTGTATAACTAATATATATTCTTCGAAGCATATGTTCCAATATTTATATTCGAGCATACGATTAAAGGTTAAACAATTAAAATCATTACAAAATGAATTCAGTTTATGATTCACAGTTAAAAAGTTAAGAAAGAAAAAAAATTGTGCGAAATGTTTGTTAAAAACCATGTTTAGGAATATACGTTCCTGAAATGAAATGAATAAAAAAATTCGTAAAATGAAACTAGATAAGAAATTTAATTCTTTGAAATTATGTAAGGAATAGATATTTCAGAGCAAATAATTGATTATATAATAAAAGAAAATTGTGTTTGGTTATAAGATTAGTTGTTAAATATGTCTTTTGAACACTTAAGACTGCTGAATACTTGTTTCTCACGAATGTACTGAAGATACAAATAATATATTTGGAATTTATGTTCCATTTTTAAAAAACTGACATTTTCGATTCTCTAAAATATATGCCAATTCTTGAGTTCTTATAAAGTGTTGTCTGAGTTACATATTTGATCGGATTTACTGCAGGGATGTATACGAGCTACTCATCAAAATGCATTTATTCAAAATCAAATGCATGCAGTACATATCCTTAGTTAAAAACTTTGAAAAGACACATAGTTCATCAGGATACAAAAATATCGTCAAGGGTCAGAATTTAAGATTCTTACTAATATTTGTTTAAAGAATACAATTTCGATCTTTATCAAGATAACTCAATAGCATTAAAACTAACCCCATAAATATAAAAAAAATAATTTGATATCCGAAATCACCAAAATTAATTTATCAGTCTTAACCTTAATACTTCTGGGTTTTGTACAAATAAGCAGGTTCTAATAAATTTTTCTAAGGAAGCACTAAAAATGTTTTCAAATAAAAATCACATAAAAAAAATTTAGAGAATTAACTATTATATTAACAAATAAATTAATTATTTTTACATTCCAAATGATTTTAATTCATTGAAGATTAAAAAGAAAAGCATTTTGATGGAAGTAAACGCAATGTCAATGATACCTCCGGCTCTTTGACAAGCATTATTTAGTGATTCCAAATAAATTTGAGTCAGAGAATGCATCTATCACTAATGCAAAGGAAAAAAAATAGTGGCACGCTCAAACATTTTTCCGAGAAAATATTAAACTCAAGGATACATTTTTATTTGGTGATGTAAGTCACTTGCATTAAAAGTTGTAGGGAACAAAAATTGTTTTATGAAATATTACTAGTCGTAAGATAATGAAACATAAGTTTTAAATGCCAAATAATCAATAATCGATTATAAAATCATACAATAATAAAATAATGAACATTTTGTGGCAATAAAAATTAATAAGTCGGAAGCCAAAATAGAAAGTAAAGAAAAAATTCCAAAACATAAGGAATTTGAACTGAATATTTAGCGTATATTTATAAAAACGGATTATTTACATAATTTAATCGTCAAGCCTAATTGGACTAAAGTGTGCATATGATTATTAATTTTGACCCAGAAATTCTCCTTATATTGAGTGTGATTATGGCACATATAATGACCGTATAACTTGAAGAGGATTCTAAATAATGTTTGTTGCTGTTGCTGTGTGATATCTATAAGATATGACATAAGACAATCCCTAGAGTGGTGGAAACCGCGACTTTAATAGGCAATTATGTATCATAAAAATACACCACTAAGCGAATGTATTTTGCGTGACTGTATTTTTCATTTGCTGCCACAGTACACTAATGAAAATATGCTTTTGGCCCACCACCGTGCACTTTTTTTATTTTTAAACAAATCTGACCAACACTGATTATTGAACTGAATAATTTGTTAAAAGTTAATTATTAAATATAAATGATTATAATGCTTGCCTGCTTTATTGTCTTCTGCCTTCTCAAAACCCAAGAAGTATCGTTGACGGCCTGCCATATCAGCTTAAATAATTAACTATAAAGACGAGAATTAATATTTAATCGCAGCTGTAGATTAATTTGATTTACTGCAAACTTATCTTCCTTGGGAATTTGCAGTGTTTTATTAAAAAAATGGGCTCTTTAGAGTAGGAAATCCGAAATACCATCTCATATACTGTCGAAAAACTAGAAAAGATGTAGTGACTTCTATATGAATATTTAAAAATAATTAAAGATTTCTTGGTTCCTACTTTTACGATTCGTGAATATCTCGCAGTGGCTATAAAAATTCTTGGCAACAACCAAGATTTGGTCATTTCTGAAATAATACAAGAAATCACATAATTTAAATCAATTTCCCCTTTAAAAAATTACCTAAGCTTGCTGCTGTTTGAAATTGAAAGTCTTAATAAAATAAATACAGTTGATGATCGATATATCATTTTACAAATGAAAAGAGCTCGAAGACAGTAGGCAAGCTCATTTCTCAGCAACTGTATACAGCAAAGGGGTGATGTCGCAGTTTACTGAAAATTGGTTTATTGTGTCTAAACGCCTTCCCAAATGTGGACTATTCATTCGTCATTTTGAACACTATATCTCTTAGAATGTTGGCCTTCGGCACCACTGTTTTGAATGACCCAAGTAGCACAATAAGTGAACATCTCATCAATACAGTCCCCATATTTACGGATGAAAAACTTTCAACACCCAAAGCAACTCTCAGTTAATTTGGAGGGAAATTAGAACATGATTTCATCCTAACAACATCACATAAAAAGAACATTGATTTTGGTAATGTTCTCCTGGTTTGTGGTCCTGGAGTTGTCATCTAGGGAAATATATTTGATAAACTGAATTGAGCTTCACTTTTTTGACAGAGGTTCAGCAACCGGAGATTGCTATTGTAAAGAGTTGATCATTCCCTATGTCCTTCTATTAAAAGATATAATTAGAACAGACTTTCATAGATGACTAAGAACAGCTACACTAGAGTACTGGTGTTCAGTAACTGCTTTAAAGAGAAGATATTACTCGAATTGATTAGCCAGCAAACTCCCCTGATTTAAATCCATAAAATATGTGTAGGATGCTTTTGAGAGAAGACTTGCTGCACAATTATATTTTCTATGGAACATGCAATAACTGAAATAGTTGCTGATTGAAAAATGGTTACTCTTACCTCATGAATTGTTGGTCTATTTGGTGCTGCATAGGATGACATCGCACTAAATAATCATTGCACAGTAAAAGGAGGTTTTCTATCATACTAAGGAACATCTGCTCATCGTTCCTCTTCTTGGACAGTAGACAATCAAATGCAATGATACTATGAATACAATGAAGACATTTTGGCTTTATTCCCTACTTCAAACATCGTTTTAATTTTGCGCAACTATATTTCCGTTATTGTTATGTACAAAATGTATGTGAATTTCATGGTTAAAATACAAACCTCTGATTTCTCAATTGCATGTCCCTCATATGATTTCTTCTGGAGTTATGGCGAAGAAAAAAATACTTGTTGATTAAGTTTTCAATGCTAATTTACACACTTATGTAATAATTTCTATTACGAATATCAAATGATATAAGATTCAATGTGTTAATAATGTAAAAAAACATTAAATGTTTTATGGTATTATAAATAATACTATAAGTAAACTCTCTATCATTTATTTATAGTATCGCTTGAATCTGTTTATTTTTGTAAATCATCGAATATGTTAATTTTTGAAATTATATTAAATTTTTAATTTTAATTAAATATTAATTTCTAATTGTTTAAAAAATTATCGAATTTGATTTATATATAAGAATCTGTTATTTATAGAATATTTCAATGGCCGAGATATTATTCATAAATATTATAAAAATACATATTTCAATAGCTGAAATATTATTATACATACTTAAACTAATTTTTTTTTTTAAATGTGACCTCTCAATATACCTCCAAGATAATTTTTTTGCATATTTGACTCAATATAATAAATTTCAAAAATTAATTTCATTAAGAAATGCTACAGAATTGTATATTTTTTTCAGTTTTTTCTCTACAAATACTTTATATCAAATATTTAGAATCTAATAATACCACCAATATCTTATATGAAATATAGGAACAAACAAAAATGTTTTCATATTTTTCTTTATTCCTTTTTCAAGATTTTCTGAGTAAAGAAATAAAACTTTATTTTCCCTTGGCATCTTTAATATTCTACCTTTAATACATGCCAGAAGACTCCTTGAGGGGACATAAATGTAAAACATCTGGTGGATTCATAACTTTAGGCACAAAGCTTAATGAAATTTTCTTCCATAAACTTTATTGTTTTTCCAGAATAATGAGTAAAAGCCACACACCAACAAAATAAGCGTGGTCGTTGTATTTATCAGGAGGGCACTGTAAATACATCTTAAAGTCTTTTCCTAAGAAAATATCCTGATCAATGCTCTTTCTAGTGCAAACCATTTTCTTGAATCTTTACTCTTCCTAACGCCAATTCAAATCATACTTTAGCCAAAACAAATCCTACAAGATAGAAATAAAATTTCCTAAACATTTTTGTCTTGTTCATGTTTCGAATGAGTACAGTTTGCGGATTGTTTTTTGTGTATTACTGAAAAGCAGATTGTTAGAAATATCAGTTTTAACATAAATTAATTTTAAGCATATTCGAGTGCAAACAGGTTTTATTAATTTAATCAGAGTGCTTTGTTTGCTTCTGTTTTTGAATCTTAATCTTTCTTTTAGGTAAATTTTGATTAATTTTAGTTTTTGAAATGTCTTAAAATTAACCTGTTTTTATATAGCGTTTAGTATGTTGAACACACGTCAGCGTTATTTCTTTTAAACTTTTAAAAATGTTCTAATTTTTTCAGACAAAGAAATATTGCTGCATTCAGAATAAAACACCTTTTAAATTACTTTTAAAAATAACATAGCATTATTTAAATCTTATTGCCCTTGAATTTGCTTGTTGCGACTTAATATATATATATATATATATATATATATATATATATATATATATATATATTAAAAAATAAAAAAAATAAAAAAAAACTTGAAAACCTGAATATTTATTCGTGTATTTTAAACTTTCTGATTATATTATAACTATCAACTAATGAAGTGGATCAAGCACATAAAATATTATCTTTACAACGTAAGAAACATACACCGTAAAAATATCCATTTATATAATGAAATATTAAGAAAATACTTAATAATTATTAAATACGCCAAATGTATGTTAATGATATATGCAAAAACAGTTGAAATAATCTTAAAAGTAACAACGGAAAAACTAGCATGTTTGAATAAAAAAACTATAAATCCATTTATGGAAACTCATAATTTTGTTTTGTATTTCATTTACTTGGTTATTTTTGCTGTGTTTACCGCCAAAAACTCAGGATTGATACTTTACTTTAAACCTTTTTTCATGGATAAAGTTTTTGCATTTTTAAAATATTTTAACAAATAATCAAATGTAAATTAGATTTATTACACATAAATACGTGCAAAACCATGTCTTTTTTGTTTATTTTTGATAGAACATGATTCTAAAAAGAAAAATCCGATTTTTTCCATGAAAATGATTTCTTACCGGAATGTGATCAATGATCTATTGTTCCCTGGAATGCACACGATTTTTCTCTTTTATTACCATAGCAAATTCCACTCTTTTACCATTATTCTTTTCTAATTTAACAATATTTAACTAGTAAATTTTATTGTTCAGTGTACTTAAAGCATAATTTTTATTACAATCTCCATACTTAGAATTATATTGTAAAAAACTATCATTAAAAACATTGGAATAATTTATTATAATACGTTTATTGAAATAGGAATCCTTATAGAATCTTTATCTTATTCCTTTATAGAATCTATTTTATTTGAATATATTTTTATAACTTTTATTGAAATCTATTTTATTATCTTTATAAGTGTAAATACCCGTTTCAGAATTTATCAAATAAAAGTAAATGTGAGATTTTTTGAATTCTATCGAATAAAAAATGAAAATTATTTAACAAATATATTTGTTTATTGGTACAAGAGCTATATAAAGAAGATTTAAATTAATAGTTTGTTTAAACTAATGGAAAGCTACTTGCGTGAGTAATTATTTTGCTTAAACGAAATATAGAAATCTTAAGTAATAAAACTTATTTTTGAAAAAATAAATTTCAAAGCTACTTAATAATAATAATTCAAATTGCATTTCAATTTATTCCTTTCAAGTAAGCAATGAAAAAATGTTGAAACATGAACGTATTTATCAATTTATCATGGCAATATTATTTTCCATCTTATCATGGCAATATTATTTTAAATATTGAAAAATGTTCGGTTTCTTTTAAAATATATATGTATTGAAAATTGAATATAATGGGGATAGTGAATAGTAAATAAGTTGAAATAATCGAAAGATAAAAAAAAAAAAAGAAGAAAAATAGAGGTAATACTGAAATATTTATTTGTCTAGCTGATCATGCAATTTATTTATTAATTATGTCAAGCGAAATAAGTTTTAAAAAGATAGTTCACATGTTTCTAGTTTGAATCGAAAAGTGGTTATTTAATATTGACCTGAAAGACAGTTTAATAATAAATACAATTATACAATAACTTGCAAAATCTCATCTTAATCTTCGGATAATTTTTCTTCTGCATTGGGTAAAACAAAAAGAAATTTATTCTCTGATATTGTCTATTGCTATAAAGAGACACAATTAACACTTGATGTTGCTTTCAACATCTCCAGGAAATCAAATGAAGAAAGGATTATAAAATCAAAAAACAACTTCATCCATGCGAACAGAAAATATATCTATTATTCTTTGCAACTACAACCAAATTAATAATAATATGAAGGAATACTATTTGGATACGATTAGCTAAGTTTAGGCACAAGGCACAAGAATAATGCGATTGTTTCTAATGATAACATTACAGGATTTAAAAAAAGGAGCTTTTCTCAAGATTATCCCAGAATAAATCTTCCTAAAAGAATATCTCTTATAGATAATATATTCTCATATCTTTTTTATAAAATTTCATCTTAAATGCTATATTCCTATGTTTAACTAGAAGTTCAAAAGTACCATATATATATATATATATATATATATATATATATATATATATATATA
>JAPDSC010022034.1:221186-233193 GCA_026290005.1 Latrodectus geometricus | reverse complement strand
ATATATATATATATATATATATATATATATATATATATATATATATATATATATATATATATACAGAGAGAGTCAAGAAATTTACAACTATCAAAGGATTGATTATCTGTGATAACTGATATCAATTACTAGCACTTTAAGGTACTGTAACCATTCTCTGCGAAAACAATGATGTTTTATAAATGGTGACATTTCCTATCTAGATAGTCTGCTAAAGCTCGGTTTCAATTACACATCAAATAGATGACGTGGAAACATTTCAGATGTCAACTGAATTCCCAATTTGCCAACATGGATATATCCAACATCTGAAGTTTCTAAAACTTTTCAATATGTAAAACATTTTAATATTTTAAAGAAATTTTTTTCCTAATTCAAGATTCGTATTTACAATATCACTACTGAAAGCATTCAAGTATTTTCTCTGATAATTGTGTTCGATGAAAGCAAAAAACTTCGTGTTTTGTTTCCGTTGCTCATTAGTGGCAAAGTACGAATTTCGAATCTGCAACTGCGAAATGCAAGTTTTTACAACTTGGCGAAGAAGAATTTGTAGTAAATTTATTAATACATTTGTGGCAAGATTTACCTTAACAGGATGTCAGCTGGTTAATCATAAGTATGGTTTCTTCAGTATTTACTAATATTTGAGAAAAAAAAAAACTGCTTATACTTCCTACCATCAAAATTAATACTTATAATATTCCTAAGTGTTACTACACTAATATTCATTTCTGAAAAATTATTTGAACTAGTTTGATCCGATTCTTAGAACAAATTTTCATTAATTTGTGTTTTCCATTCAATTCAAGTTTTGTTATTCTGCCACAATTTAATCAGAGCATTACTTATTTTGAAATTGCATAATATATTTTTGTCTTTATCATAGCATCTCTAAATGCAGAACTTTTGTGAAATACTTAAACTTTGTTATATGCAAAGGTTTATTATAAATTATCATTAAAGTTAGTAATTTAAATATGAGAATTACTGAAGTTCTGGAAAGAAAATGTCTTATTTTACCATTGATAAAGAATTTGAATATATATAAATTTAAAGAACAAAAAAATTATGTGTTTCGAAACTCATCAGACCAAAATGTACTGTAAATATTTTTCTCTCTAATAGTAAGTAATGCGGCCGTAGAACTTGTATTTTAAAGAAAGAGAGGAATTACACTTTATACCATGTAAAATCTTATGTTGAACCTAATTCGGTAAAACTCATAGAGGAGTTTGAATTAATGAATTTCTTTAAAGTAATTCGCGACACAAATTTTCCTTCCTAGTTTTTTTAATGTGAAATTTTTATTGAAGGAAATATTATATAGAGTAAAGAAATTAACTTATAAATATCTTTTTTTATTTTCAACAATAGAAAGATTGTTTTCAATTTAATTAGATAATCAAATTATTTTTAAGAAAAATACATTATAATTATTCTGATATAAAAATTTTTGCAACATTCTTTTTTAATCATATTCCTAAGTGCATCTTGAAAATGTTTGACAGTTATTATGATATCAGAGATATCATAATTTAATTATATGATATTTCTGAAACAAATGTAGGTAATTTGTATTCTGCTTAAAGGTATTTTATTTTCAAGACTTTACAAACTTCTTTTAACCTTGAAACGATAATTTTGATGCTAAAATTTATAAAAGAAAAAGAAGAAAATTTTGAAAACAAATATGTATGCGTCAACAATCATAGTAGAGCTTTTTTTTTTTTTTTTCTGGAGTTTAGTTAGTGAACAAGAACATTAGTCAAATTGATAAGTTGGTTCAAAATAACATTTCCGGTTCTTATTTATTAAATAATAATGGCCACATTTTTATTTAGAGAAGAGTATAAAAGGGACATATTTTTTTATAAACTTTTTCATTTAAAAATTTTATTTACTTGTTAATATTTGCTAAATACACTCAAACAGACGTTGCTATGCAGGTGAGATCCGTACTACACGTTAAGTCCACGGGCTAGAAATACTCGCCTATCTCCGAGCACTTCGTAATTTTGAAGCCTGGTCAGGCGACGAGGTCACACCTGAGCTATCACCTTTCAATTCACAATAAAATGTAGTACGTACTATGATATAACTTTCAAGCTAAAAAGTGATTTAAGGCAATATTTAGACATAACTGGGATTATTTCTATATCAACTGGTAATGTATTTTGAGAGAGAATTTGAATTCAGATCAATATATTGGGGAAAATCTATTACTCCCATTTCTTCTTACCAGCTATATACAGTAATTTTTGTTTTAATTGGACCTTTAAACTTTAATTAAAGATATTTTATTTTATATACTTTTAAAATATGATTCATTCTAAATTATTGTATTAAAATTTGAAGAGTTTAATCTCTCTCATTGTCTGATAATCGCTCAAAACTGTGAGGTTAAAGTGCTTTATGAAATTGGCTGACAATGATTATCGAAAAGTAAGAAAATTAGTAATAAGAAAGAAATTTTATAAAAATAAAGTAAGAAACATGATAATATTTTTGATTTCTTTTCATCTCTTTTTAAAATAAAATAGAATAACTAATATCTTACTTGTATTATCATACAAAAAATTATTTTCTTATAAAAGTGTTGCAGGTTAATTTTACATTTGCTTTTTATGGGAGTAAATAATTTTATGGTATATTAATTTAATTTTTTCACCTTAAAAAAATGAATGACTATTAACATATTATTTACTAATAAAGTGTAAAAAAAAACTTTTTATTGATTTGGTAAATTTTTGACATTATAAATTGTTTATAAAAAGAAATAATGGTGTTCATTTTCCATAAGTTCTTTCTGATTGTAAAATGGAAATAAGTCTAAAACCATTAAAATCAATTCCCCCATAGACTTTGTAACCATTTATTAAGCTACAATTTATCTGATAAACGATTGCACTGAGAAATGATTTCTTAACTTCTTCCTTATAGAAATTAATACTTCACTGTAATTCTCTTTTAATATTCATAAATGATAAAATGTAAAAGGACTCCATTTTAATATACAGATAAAGTTTGCTTTCTCCAGATTCTATTCATCCTATATTAATTTAATACCGGAATGAGTCTAAGCAAAAGATTTTCCCACACCGGGAATTGAACCCGGGCCTCCTGGGTGAGAGCCAGGTATCCTAACCACTAGACCATGTGGGACTTGTAGTTACAACATTTATTATTTTAATTAAACATGTTATTAATCATTTACACTGAAGATATTAAAATAATTTTTAATTTATTTTATTTGTTTATTATTTTAAAACTTTAATTTTTTTATTCACTGTTTTTTACATTTAAAACTTAAAAATCTTACTCAAGTGTGTTTCTTTACATTTTATTGCTACTATAGCAATAAAATGTAATTTAATATGAGTTAGAAAATTAAGTTGCTAGAAATAATTTAAAAATTCTAGTAAAATCAATAAAAATTAATTTATATTGTATAAAAATTTTCTATAAATATCTTATAATTGTTTTTCAGAAATAAAATTCAAGGGATCTCAATTCAACTAACTATAAAATTTTCTAAATATGCTGCCATCTATTGGCAGGTATAAAAAATACAAACATACAAAAAATAACTTTCTTTTGGAATAATTATCGAGATTATTTGAAATCAATAAAATAAAATTTAGAAAATTTTACACTTTGAGCAATATATTGATATTTTTGGATATATTTAATATAAATATGAAGGATTAGATCAAATTGCAAGACTTTCATGTTATTTCTCCCCAGATATTATTTTCATATATTGTTCAGATATTATTTTTTCGATACTTTTTTAATGACGACAAATATAAAATGAAATAATGTTTTTTACTGTACAATTATTTAAAGACAGAAAATATAATATTTTAAATGTTATATCGATATTTATTTATTATATAACTAGTGTAATAGGAAAAAATTCATAAATTATTTTGTAATAATTTTAATCGAACAATATATGAATTTTTATTGATATATTATATTTTGCGAAAATCCACTTATATTACTATCGCAATATACTCTTATTTTTTAAAAAAAAAACCAAATAACCATTTGATTATAAAACAACTTCAATTTTTCGGTCTATATTAGAATATATTTACAAGACATTTCCGTCAGAAGTAAAAACGATACTTGAGTAAAAAGTTGATTAAAATAGTTGGCTAGAAAATTGCGGCCTGGACACCAAATAGTTTCATATTACTGATCAATGCAACTTTAAGGAAAATTAAAATAAAAAAAAAGAGCATACGATTAAAAAAAGAATAGCGAGTTAATTTTATAAAAATAACTAAGCTTAAAAGTATTTTAAATTTATTATTTCAACAACAGTGAAATAGAATATAATAACATTACATGTAATCCTATAATTGTTAACATTTTGTATCATCAATAAATGAATCCGAACGTATCGAAAAATCATTATTGAAATATTGCAACAAAGCTCCTTTCCGTATATATGTGTATTGTGTCGTGTGGATGCTTTTTTATAGTAATTTTTAGGTTGCAATGCCGTTATATGTCTAACCTCTTGTGAAGTTTCATATTGTGGTAATCAAAATATTTTTAAAATTCACTTTGGTGAGAGAGAGAAAAACAAAACCTAATCCTTTGAAAACGCTCAGTTAAATTCTAATCTCAGTTCTGCTGTTTTATTTTGTTTCTGTTCTGGTTCTAAATTTTTATAATTTTGGCTGCAAAAACAGAAATTTAACTAAAAGTACTGAACTTTTGCTTAAAGAAATGCTAATGCTTTATACATGAAAAAACGAGTATTTTGCTTATAATTATTGATTGATGGTATGCAATAGTATCATTTAATACCCTTTTTCATGATTGAAATGATTTTATAGAATGTAAACATATTAAGATTATTTATTATTTTCTTTTTACACAGAGGTTTTTTTATATTAAGCTGTATTAATTTTTAATATTAATTTGTTGATTGTAGTGAAATATGATATGAAATTGAAGAAGTCATAATTTTATTATTTAAAGACTATTTCTAGGATGATATGTATGATATTTTTATATGTATTGTCTGGTTAAATTCTTCGTAATTTCCTGCAGATATTCTAAATAAAGTATCAATATTTTTCATTCATTTATAATATTTTAGGAATTTATTTTATAATTATAAAGCATGTATTTTTTTTTTTTTTTTGCTCTTCAACTTATTCAACAAAGAATTTATAAATTTCTCTGGAGGATTACAATTCTTAATGTTTTTTTTTTTTTTTTTTTTTTGCAGTTGCAAATTACAGTGAATTGTTTATTTTTTTATCTTATTATGTGAATTTCCTCAGACAAATTTACATGGCATGTTTATTTTCATGAACATTTTAAAATACTATAAAAATTAAATATTAGTAGTATTTATACAAATTTAGAATATTCACTGAATTCCAAGTTACATAATGTTAAACATCATAAAATTTATTCATTAATTACAGAAATATTTTTATTTGTTATTAAAGAGTAATTAAGTAGTTTAATCTATGATAAAGATGCTGATTTTAAAAATCTCTTTTTATCCATTTCTTCAAACTACCCTTATCAGGACCAGACAAAAGTATAAAATAAGTGTATTCTTCTTGGCAGGCGGGGTTCAACAAACTGCAAAAATCTAATGAAAACATCAACATAGGAAGACTCTAAAGATAATTTTTGGTTCTAAATATTAAATTTCTGGAAGTGATGAGTTAGTTGAATTTGATTTTTATAAAATAAGTTATGTAAATAATTTATATAAAATGAATTATCAAACTTCTGATCCGGAAAAAAGAAAACTAAAAAAGAAGAAACAAAAAAAAAATGATGATTTTAAATATATTTTTAATACAAGAGCAGCTATTATTAATAGGAAAGGACAGAACTTGAAGTAAGGAGGTTCATGAGAAAAACGATAGTAAGTTCATGTATTGATAATCAGGTTTTCGAAACTATGGCTCTGTCACTCAATAGAATAAATTTCGCTTTCTCAATTTAAGACATTTTTTATTGATTCTTTGATTGAATAATTGCTTATAATTATTTAATCAATATAAACTGTTTTCAATATTTTTGAAAAAGTGATTATTTTTGTAAATTATTATAATGTAGCTATTATTCAATATTTTGTTAGTAGTTCACTTAACCATTTTGGATGTAAAGTCTCAGCAGGGAAAAGTGTCTAGGAATCTAAAATTAGTTAATCTGTCCTTAGAACATAGTTTCACAGATTCTCTGTTCGTATAATTACGTATTCAACATCAAAATGTTTCGTACGATTGTTTTCTGCAAAGAAAACAACTGTGAATAGACTTAAAAGCAATTCAAAATAATTCTAGTAGTCACAATAGCACGATACGTATGAAATTAAATTTGCTAAAAATTAAATTTAATTAGGTGTTCTTACAGCTCTTATTTTTTTCATTTTAAATTATTTACAATTATTCAAATTAAAACTGTCCTAAACGTTTAATATGATAGTAGAACATTAACTAAAGATATAATCATTAATAATGTGAGAGATTTTATTAAAATTTGTTATGAAGAAGCAAGGCATTAAGTAAAATGAAGTATAATTATATTTAGAACTAAATATATAGAAATTATAAAATTAAAGTAACACTCTCGATAATAAATTAAATCAAGAATTGTGTCTGTAGTTAGAGAATATTTTATTTACTTTATAAATTAAATTAAGTGTATTATAATTACATATATGACTCATATTTATTAGCACATTTTACATACAATGCTTATATTTAATAAAATATTGTAAAATATATTTCTGTGATGTGATACTTGTTATGAATCTTATTATTTGCGCAAATTTAAAATTATGTTTTAAATATAAATTTAAAGAAAATTAATAATCATGAAATGCAATGAACATCATCATAATCATGAGTTATTCACTGAATGCAACTTCAATGCATAAATCAAATTATTTTTTACGTTATAACTTCATACACTATACAGATGTACACTACTGGCCATTAAAATTGCTACACCAGAAAGAAATGCAGATAACAAAATGATATTTATTGGGCAAATATATTATACTAAAATAACAAGTGATTAAATTTTTAAAAATTTGGCTGGATAAATTCTGAGAAATCAACCTCTCTGAACACCAGAACTACCACCTCTGGCAGTAATAACAGCAGCTATACGCCTGGGCATTGAGTCAAACAAAGATTGGATTGCATGTACAGGTACAGATGCCCATGGAGCTTCAACACGATGCCACAGTTCATTAACCGTAGTGACTGGCGTTTGGTGACGAGCCAGTCGCTCGGCATCCATTGACCAGACATTTTATATTGGTGAAAGATCTGGAGAACGTGCTGGCCAGGGCAACAGCCGAACATGTTCCGTATCAAGGAAGGTCCGTACAATAGCGGCAACATGCGTTATCCTGCAGAAACGTAGGGTTTCGCACAACGTAGGGAATCGAATAAAGGGTAGAGCCACGGGTCGTAACACACCAGAAATGTAACGTGCACTGTTCAAAGCACCGTCAATGCGAACAAGAGGTGACCGAGACGTGTATCCAATGGCACTCCATACCATCATGCCAGGTGATGGGCCAGTATGACGATGACGAATGCACGCTGCCAGTGTGCGTTCACCACGATGCCTCCAAACATGGATGCGACTATCATGATGCTGTACACAGAACCTGGATTCATCTGTAAAGGTGACGTCTCGCCATTCGTGCGCCCAGGTTCGTCGTCGATCACACCATTGAAGGCGCTCTTGACTATGACGCAGCGTCAAGGGAAGCCGCAGCCATGGTCTCCGAGCTGAGAGCCCATGCAGCTGCAAACGTCGTCGAACTGTTCCTGCAGACCCTTGTTGTCTTCTAAACGACCCCGTTTCTTGACTCACGGCTCGTGACGTGGTTGCACGATCCATTACGGCCCTGAGGATAATATGCCTGTCTTCTCGGCTGCTAGTGATAGGTGGCTGTTGAGATCCCGCATGGCGTTCCGTATTACCGTCCTGAACCCATCAATTCCATATTCTGCTAACAGTCATTGGATCTCGACCGACACGAGCAGCAATACTGCGATAAGATAAACCGCAATCCCGGTACGCTATAATTCGACCTTTATCAAAGTCAGAAACGTGCTGGTACGCATTTTTCCTTCTTACACGAGGCATCACAACAATTTTTCACCAGGCAACAACGTTCAAATTCAACTTGTGTATGAGGAACCAACTGAACAATTTCCTCATTTAAACCCAATGTAGGTGTCGCTACTGGCGCCTGCTTTGTCTGAATGAGCTGAAAAGCTAATCATTTGCATATCACAGCACCTTCTTCCTTTCATATAAATTTCACGTCTGTAGCATGTCGCTTTCTTGGTAAAGAAATTTTAATTGCCAGTAGTGTATATAAAATATAAATCATATTCATGGTCTTCAACAAAAATCATTGTATAAATAATGTAGTATATTATGTAAATGATATAAAATGGATATTTCCCTTAATATTAGTTTTAAATTTCTATTAAAATAAGAAAACAGGAATTATTTTCAAAATATTTATAAACAAATACAGCTCTATAAAAAAAAAACAGCAAGTATGTTTTAAGCCAATCTTCCTATTATAAGAGTACATTTCTCACAAAGGTTTCTTTTTAAATTCCCCCCCCCCCCCCGGAAAAAAATTACATTTTGAAGTATTGAAAAAATTTATGACTTCTGTATTTCTATATAAATAAATATTATTAGGAAACACAACCATCTAGTATTTTGGGAAAAAAAAAACTATTACCTGAAGAGTATTTTCTTTTCTGCTGTTTCATTTTACTGGGTTAAGTATTAACTTTCTTGATTTTCAAGGAAGAAAATTCTAACGCATTGACTTTTTTTTTACCGATGTTTTAAAGTATATATATATATAGTGGGTTCTACTAATGCAGTATAGTTAACTATGTGAGGCAGTTGAAAAATCCTTGTAGTGTGAAGTTTCTACATCATGGATTGATTAGCTTATTTTTTCATCTAACTCCCAGAATCAGTCGCATCATGTCATCATTCTCAAATAATGACTCCGCAACTGAGATTTAAGCAAAAAATAAAGGACGATGTAGGTAGACACAATAAATTTTGTAATGTTATGACTGATGATAATATTCCTAATTAAATATTGATTTCCTATTTTTATTCACCTATTACTTTTTTATGGTCTATTGTAACTTCCATATAATCATTTGTTTGCACAATATTCCTTTGTATTCTTTTCATTTTAGCTTTGAATTAAAGAACGAAGAGAATATGTAGCTATATTTATTAAAGCTTTTCTTAGTTGTTCATATTTTTTAATTTTCTTATTTTATTAAAGGATTTTGATATTTATAGATTTTATATACATTTTATTTTATAAGCAGCTTTATTTTGTATTTTACATACTAACATGTAATATCTTGCAGTGCTTTTGTGTTACCTTTTCGACATTTCAATAAAACTGAAAGGTAAAATATCTAAAAATAAAAAGTGAGATACAGTGTCTCACAAATGTCTTTTTCGTTCATAAATTATAAGAAACAATAAAGGCATTCTATGAAATTCTAAGTTGAACGTGTTATATTTAGTCACTGAAGATGATTTTTTTATCTGCTATAAATTACTAGTCTTTTCAATACTTATCATGAAATTGTTTATGTAAATATTTATTATAGTTATATACATATATGTATAACATTCGACTTGCATGAATAAAAATGTGCGTGGAAAGACAGTCCATTAATAAATTCTAATCTTACAATTATTAATTACATTGTAATTATTAGATTACAAAATATTTTGTTATACATTATGAATTATTCTTTTATATTTTACTGAAAATCAAGAACTTCCCATTATTAATTAAAAATAACAACCTGAATTCATTGAAAATATAACAATATAATTATTACTAATTATATTGTTATTTTTAATGAATTCCCATAAAATTTAAAGTAAGTAGGTTTAGTTCATTCTTAAAGAAAATTTGTGTGATTTATGATTCACAAGAAATAATATTTTCTAATTAAAAGTAATTTTGACTGCAGAGATAAGAATTATTTTTAAAATGGAATATATATATATAAGAGTTGTTAAGTAATGTTAATTTGGTATGATCATGAATTGTATTTTGAGATTAAGTTGAATACAAATCTTCATTAATTTACTGAAACGATTTTTCTTTAATTCATTTTTATATTATTGGCACATCATATTAGTTTTATTTTACCTTTACCAAGTATAGTCTCATTAATTAGTACACCGCATACTCTGACGTCGAATTTAAATAACCAATCAACGGTATCTATGCTAACTGCTGTTCTTCGGTAACAAAAGCTGGAATTTGTAATGTTAATACAATTAATAAAAGAGTATCACATCTAGACGTCCACTGTGCAATAGGTAGCGTTTTAAAAAGAATCACGTTTCATGGGTATCGGACAGATAGACGTTGACGTATTCTATGTAATTCTTCTGAAAGTCATCTCCCAGCAACCGTTGCTAGAATGGTCAAGGATAAACGTTAGAACATTATGGTCTGGGGAATATTATCCTGACATTCTCTGGGTTCATTTGTTATTGTAGAAGGCACTATGAATCAATAAAACCACGTAACTGTCCTTGCGGACCACATCCATTCCCATAATTTCATTGTTTTTCTCCAACATGATGACATATGCCAATGTATTGTACATATTTCCGTGAAAGTGAATGTTTCGAAGAGCACCAAGTTGAGTTTGATATTCTTCCCTGGCCAGCAAACACACCTGACTTAAATCCAATCATGAATTTGTGGGACCATTACAATTGGATCACTCGCTACTGCGTAATTTAATGCAGCTGGCAACGCCACTGGAGTTGGGATGGCTCAACATCCTAGTGAAGACATACAGAAACTTAATCGTCTATCTTTCTGAACGTCTCATAAAATCCTGCTCTGACGAAGATGGTTATTCTGGCTTTTCACATTAATGTCATTCCAACTATATGAAGGAGATTGGACTGTGCATGTATTACTACTTTTCTAAGCGACAGATTATCATTATTTTTTTAACATTTACTAATTTAGCAATTATAATAAATTAATATTATAATATTAATTAATATTTTTGTTTGAATTTTTAAGTAATTTACACATTATATTTTTCTATTTGAAAATGTTTTAAACACTATCTTGAAAATAATATATGCTTTATTTCCTAATAAACTGAAATGAAACATCTTATTTGATTTAATTCATTATTTTATATTTTCAGCTTGACTTACTCGGTAACAATTTTTCAAACTTGCATAAAAGAATTTCATTTTAAGAAAAATAAATTTATATTTCAATATGAAATCCCTAATGCTCTTTATTCCTCAAGAATTAAAAAAAAAGATATTAAAAATTAAAAAGCATTCTATTCAAAGTTAATTTAAATTTCATTTCGGAATGGAATTTAGAAGAGTCATTCAAGAACTACAGATGCTTATTTTAATTACAGGAAATGCATCACATGTTTTGTAAAGAAAAATGAAAACGGTTCAAAGTTTTCTTAAATTCAAAATGTGGCGTATTATTAAGATTTCATAATATTTGTAAGATTATTTAAGCTCACAAGATTTTAATTAAAAAGGAGTTTAGATGATAAGTTTTATTTTTATATTTAAGCTTAATTAATATGTGTTCTAAAGTATATCATAATATATTTACAGCACTTTCTTAAGAAATTCTTATAAAATTTATTAATGAACCTGAATTAAGACATCAATAACTAATAAAGTTAACTTTAATTATTTTCATTTACATTTTATATTTGTGTGTTGTAATTTTTGTTCCTATTACATCACACTGAAGTTGTTTTAAAATTTATTTTACAAATAATTATCTATCTGCCTGCCTGCCTGCCTGTCTGTCTGTCTGTCTGTCTGTCTGTCTGTCTGTATGTATGTATGTATGTATGTATGTATGTATGTATGTATATATATATATATATATATATATATATATATATATATATATATA
>JAPDSC010022034.1:190995-221176 GCA_026290005.1 Latrodectus geometricus | reverse complement strand
TATATATATATATATATATATATATATATATATATATATATATATAAATTTTAGTTAATCATTTACATTATATATCATTATCTGTATAAGAGAGAGAATTATAATATATTCATTGTTATAAAAATTCTATATAGAACTCTATGTATCTCAGAAATAATGTTCCACAATCATTTACTTCAGTGTTAATTTTATCAATTTAATTTTTGATAAACACTCAGAATATTCAAATTAAAGCGATTTATAAAAAATATCATAACTATTTCCCCGTTCATCAAGTATATTAATAGAAATATAGTTTATCGAAATATTTTCTAGAAAATTTGATGAAAAAAATTAAAACTATAACTATTGTACCTTATAATTTGGGATTCTGGAATCATTTTTTATTATTAAAAATTTCTTAAATGCACATGATAGATAAAACAACTACCCCTAAGTATTAAATAAATGGATTATCATTTAAAAATATCGTGCAATGCAGTTTTACTTTTACGATAAAATTAATATTTATTTCCACAAGGTAAACAAGAAAGTTATTGTCGTTTTTTTTTTTTTTTTTTTTTTTTTGCCATTGAATGGAGTAAGAATCAGTATGCAAATTAGTGTATGTTGTGGTAGAGACATTGGTCAGTCTAGAATAGGAATATCAGTCATTAAAAAGGCAGATCCGCCGCGCATATTCATCAATTGTAATTCATGCAATAGTGGAGAGAAATGAGGTATGGAAGGAGCTCGTTTGTTTTTGTTTGCTTTAAAATTTCAAAGTGGGCTTATCAGCTGCTGCATGTCCCTTAACTTGTCAAAAGTTTGGGAATAAGGCTATGAATGAACGTATGTCAAGGTATTTGTTTCACAAATTCTGGTTCAATGATTTATCCCTCTGTAATGAAGCTCGCAATAGATGACCACAGACATGGGCCTGCCCATTGAGGAGAACTGTAGTGAAATGTGCTTTTTAGAAAATTTATCTTGTCTGTTAGTTAGATTTTATCTGTACCTCTTTCGTATGACATAAGGATGAGCAAACGGGTTCTTCATACGCTATTAGAAGTCCCTAAGCAACAACGAGTGGTAGTGCGTTTATCGTTGCTGTCTCCCTACAGAAGCGCATCCATATACATACAATCGAGACCAGTGATGAAAATTGGGTTTACATCTGCCAGCTTTTTTGTGCCCAGTTCAAAAGAATGATGGAAGCCGCTGGAAAGAAAAACGGACCAACTCGGGGTCCAAAATAAGGATCCCCATTTTGTGACACCTAGTTCTCAAACTCAGCCACCGCACGATTATTTAACAAAACATTAAAAATAATAGGGGAAAATATAAACAAGTATATACAAAAATTACTGGTTAATAAATCACTATTATGCTAGGAAATTAGATAGCATGGAAATTCTGATTGGTGACCAAACATTAGTTGCTATCTCAGGATAAAATACCGCATGGCACCAACCTGCCTATGCACTCACGAAAGATTAAGCTTTGTGTCTGGAGTCAAGTGGTCAAGTGGTTTACCATAAGCTTTTACCAACAGCCCAAACGATTACTGCGGATCAGTATTTGCTGTGGTGACTCCTTCTTTTGCAATACCCGTTGCTCATGTTCTTCAATGGGCATTGTAAAAGAAGGAGTCAGCGCTGGATAATCACAAGGATGTACTGTTCTTGGTTGATAGCTAGCGACTGCATGTCACATGAATACCATACAGCGACATGGTATGGGGAATTTGTGCCATCCTCCTTACTTAAATGAATTTTCAACATCAGATTAGCATTTCTTCCAATCCCAGAATAATCATTTTTGTGGAAAATCCTTCACCAATGAAGCAAATTTGGGTCAAGCACTCATGGTCTTCTTTGCGTCCAAAATCCCCTAGTTATACCGCAAGGGGATTGCGCCATTTGGGACACATTGGCAGAAGATGCTGGATGCCGATTATTTCAAAGACTAATAATAGGACTACTTTACCTGTGGGTCAAGTTCTTTTGAGTCATTACAAATGCCAAGAACTTTCTTGTTTTACCTGTACTATGTAAAGAAATTTAAACTCAAATTAAGCATAACACTTGCTGGATATGTTTAACAATTGGTGTATATGATGCATTTAATATTTATAATAAAATACACAACATATATATCTCAGAGATATATGAATTTATTTAACCATTTCTTCTAAAATAACAATTATGTCACATGTTTCGTCAATCAAAAGAATTGTTACCATGGAAATAAAAAAATGTATATCATCTTGAAAAATTTTAAACACTATAAGTTTTTAATTAATTAACATAATTTGCACATTAAGAAAACACAGAGAAAAAACTATATTCATAAAAGGTAATATTATTTGTTATAGTATCCAATACATCAACGCTGTCTTTATATGGAATGTTTGAAAAATAAGCTTTATTAGCATTACGCAAGTAAAAATATATCAAACTTTATATGCAAATATCATCTTACATGATCCAATTTTGAATTAAATGCATTTTAATTTCTACAAAGCTATGTTAGATTTGATCACAGGTTAACTGGACAATGCCGTAAACAAATTATAACTAATTTTATTGACCGAAAGCTAAGAAATAATAACTAATTTAAAAAATCAAATAGATTAATTTAATTTTAAAGATCAAATAGATATGATTTTAAAATTATTACTAATAATAACTAGTTTTAAAGATCAATAACATTCAATTGTAACTCGAAGTCTACTAATTAAATCTAAAGCTTGAACGTATCACTAGAACTGTCAATGATACAGAGAATGATATGCTATGTCCAAGCAATTGATACACAGAGGCAACACTTAATAAGATACAATAAACCGAAAAATCTAATATATTGTGTTTCAATATCAGACAAAAAATGAGACTGATTTCATTTATGAACAAAATTTCAAAACTGGAAATACCATCAATGTTTCTACATTATTTTTTTAAAGATAAATCGACGTTTGGTTTTACAAATGATTCTAAAAATTTTTAAGATTGATGGGAATCTGAAGTACAAACTGCCCTTCGAACAAAACAGAATTTGACAGTTTCGATAGTTAAAAAAAATGTTTGAATGGAAAAAAGAATCATCAATGATGTACGCTCCTACATGTTTTCAGCAGCAAATTTCTAACTGTAAGAATATATACAGACTTTTAAAGATGGGCAATAAGCCATGTGAGAAAACATCTTACCTCCAAAAGCGTTGACGAATTCATTGAAAGCGAAGACTTTCAGTGAATCCAATGGCCAGTGAAGCTTCGTAATATTATGCAAATAGATAGCACACATACGGTTACTTCATTGCCGAATTCATTGAAAGTGAAGACATTGAGCGAACCCTATGACCAGCAAAGTTTTGCAACTGCAATTAAATAGACAGCACAATAGATACCTTAAATAAAGAAATTCGAGTTGAAATCTTCCTCCCGAAATTGGAAATGCTCTGAAAAGACTGCAGTTTGGGAAGTTCATTTTCCTAAAGTTGAGGTTAATAACATTATTGCGAGCACATAAACACGTTACGATATGTTTATCCAAGTAATATAATATCAATTTCTATATTAAAATTTAAAGTTTTATTATTTTTAGAAATAATCCATTTTTTCCTCGACTATATTATTTTATTGCTTCATGCTATAATTATTTAACATATACCATGCTATCAAAAATTTCCTTTGTGTTTATGAGTCATAGTGTTAAGCATGGTATCAAACTATATCTTAAGATCATATTTTACGTTTTCTGTGAAAGCTGTTTATTCAATTAAAATACTTTAGATATCATTTCATATTCATTGAGGATATTAACTTCAACTCATGTAAATTTGAAGTTCTTTCACAAATTGCTGTCATGATTTTAAAAACGAATACTGTTTAAATTTTCAGTTTTTTGTTTAAGTTTTTTTTAACAAATGAGAATAGAGGTTGGAGGCTTTCTTTTGTGGATTCTTATTAAAAAACCACAAAATAGTATAACAAAAATACTTAAGAATTTATTGTGAATTTGTAAACATTAAATTAAACCTTAAATAATTATTTTAATGATTGTTAGTCAATCAAAGTAATGGTTTGTATTATTTGGATTCTGAAGTAATGTTTTAACACATGAAAATTAATTTTATCATTTTTAATAAAACTTCAAATCATCAATCAATCACCAAAGAAGACAGTAAATCATAGAAATCTTGCTTTTAAAGACACTCTACAGTCATTCATCAGTCATTAAGCTGCTTGATAAAAAAAGGAAATTTGTAATACCATACTTGCAAAATTGAGAAAAATCCTATACTTGAAATATCGACATCAATTACATTTTTATTTACTAAAATCTTTCGAATTTTCAATTAAAAGGTCTTAAGTACTTAAAGGAAAGATTTTACAAAAATAGTTTTAACGAATTGCAAACTAAATAAAAAGGGGGAAATATTTGTATATGGTTCTAAGAAAGATTACACTATAATTACATCAAAAGAATAATAAGTGAATGTTGATATACCTGTAAGAAATTGTGTGAGAAAACTCTTGACTGTGAATTAAATATTATTAATCTATTAGTAACATTTTTTTCTGTGTTACATTATAACTCAAATTTTTGCTCAATTGTTACATTTTTATCATTTAATAATAATTTATTATCAGGCAGTTTCAGATGATTTAAAAAACAAATATTTTTCTAGTTATAAACGCAAAAATATATTATCTTGAAATTCTACTACATTTAAATTCTAAAATATATTTTACCAGAAATATTCTAAAACAAAGAACTTTGATGTATTTGTAAGGCACTGAAGCTTATCATTGAAATTTTTCCACCATCTATAAAAATGCTCATTTGTTCCTCTATTAAGATGGAAAGTATTTAATTACAATTATAATTAAAGCCAAAATAAAATATAATGATAATTAAGTATAATTCATATTATAATAATTATAAGGTTATTATATACCGTGTACGTAATTACACCTTATAATTACGTATTAAATTGTTATGCTTATTAATCTTTCTTTACAATTATTGGATTTTTTTCAATTTCTTAACCTAATACAAGTATCAGATAATAAAAAAGAATAACACGGTTCTCTTCTCTTTTGATAAAATACAATAAATACAATACGTGTATGTGGAGGAAAAATTTTAACATAATTTATTTTTTAGTTTTAAGCAAGTATGCGATGTTTTAAATGCTTATAAAAGAGTATTTAAATACATTTCTGACGTTTTAATGAATAGAATTGACCATTGCTTCCGACTCCTAATTTTAAAGAGTTTTGCAGTTGACAAAAAAATTTGAATTATCAGCATTCTTTAATTTCACGTGATTATTATTTGTAAGAAAGGGATTGATTCAATTGGAGAATTTAATGCTATATTAATTAGTAATCGTATGTATTTTACATATATTAATTAGTGTAATTTAAAATTTTCACACTTGCAAATTTTTATAACGTATTTTAAATTTGGATACTTTCCAAAATTTGTCGGTAATATTCTGTAACTTATAACTATATAATATTCTGTAACTTGAAAAAAAATGTGTAATTTTATTTATTCCCGTAAACATTTTTGAATTCCTATTGGATTTATATAAATCCAATTGTGTTTTTGGTTTTATTGGATTTATATAAATCCAATAGGTAAATTATCAATAATTAAAATATATAGTAAAAATTTGTATCACTGTAATATCAGGAAAAGCAGAAGTGGGTTTGAAGCTGTACACATAATAAAATGTACACAGAATGTGTTTTAATTTGATTTTTGATTTAAATTAACAGATTTTAGACAAATTTAATGGCAATTCAGAATATTTTTGATTAAGGGAAGTATAAAAATCATAAAAAAATAATTATCACCAATAATATCTTTTAAATAAAAGAAATTTCATAAAATATATTTTTGTGATTCACAAGATGGATTATATTTCATTTCAAAATCCAGTAAGTAGTTTACAGAATTAGATTATAGGATTTAATTAATAATTTTTGAACAAACTATAAAATTAGCGACTATTTTTTACTTTCCCTCGTTTCGCTTATAAATAGTATTAACTGTTTTTCTCACAAATATTTATGTAACAGATTTGTTGTTGTTGTTAATGGCAGTTGGCGACCCCAAGCCCGCCTGTCACAGAGACTAGGCGAATGAGGTCAGAGAGGGAGCGTTTTCCGTTTTTTGATAGAGCACCCTCATTTGAGGGTGGAAGTACGACTTTTGGCTCATAGATGGCAGCACCACCTGAAACTTCCAATTTAGAGATTGTAACCAGTGAAGTCCCAAAGCCTGGCTCCAACCACCCCCCAGAGATATTAATTTGTTATGGGAACATGGAGAACATTGCAACCCGACGGATTTAACGTGACCCAGTCGCCATTAGTGAACACAACGGATATTCGGCTAAGCCGGGATTCGAACTCACCACCTTTTGGTAACGAGAACGACGCCCTAACCAACCAGGCCACCATAGCCCCACAGATTTAAACATCCTTATTAAATTTAATTGCGACTTGTTTAATTGGTATCATTTTTCATTTCAACTTATATTGAGATCTGAAACCACTGGACTTTTTCAATTTAATGAGTCCAAGAGTTGTTTATTTTATATTGGATTTTTGGGTAAACTTTGAAAATGTTGGTTGAGTTTGTTATATGATAACTTTAACAATAGTTTTTAAACTCAGTACTTTAATTTTCATTTTTGATAAAATTATTTAAGGCTTTCATTTATGTATTTATTGGCTTACACATATTTGGTGGTGTGGCTGGCAAACATTGATGTTGCCAGCAAATACGTGGCTAACACCAATGATTGCCAGCTTTTGAATTTCACATTCAAACTAGTATAATTGATAATTTTTCTAATCTAAATATTGAAAACTAGCACCATTGACATTATTTAAGAGGTTGACATTCTATCTGAACAACTTGTACATTTAGCGATAGGATCTTGACTTGCAGAGGAACTCAAATGGTTTTCTTTGATTAAATCAGAACTTATTTGAAAATATTTTCCTTTATAATTCATAGCACTAAACGTATGTTAACTGGGAAAAATGTGTTATACGAGCACTCAGATAAAGTGTTGCTAATTTAGATGACAAATTTGATTCTTGATACATGGAAGCTCAGTTTTGTAAAAACAATTATTTATATTAAACGATATTAAGTTGGAAAAAATAGAGAATGGCAGTAAACTATATATATTTGTACTATAAAAATTTATTTAAGAAAGTCAATACTTATATTATTTATAAATTTATTTGAATGATTCGTTAATATATTTACTTTTGTATACATATATAAGCTGCGTAAATAACACCAAGATTACAACGAATTCAGTTATGTTTCAGAACTAAACGTTATGAATAAAAAATAATCCTTAATGTTAGAAAGTCAGTTAACAGTTAATTTTTGAATATTCATTTAAACACTCAATCTTTAAACTCTAAAGTTCATAAATATTAATTATGATATTTCCTAAAACAACTATTATTTACTTTATTACATACATTTCAATTATCTTAACAAAATTTTGTTAATATAATAGATTACGGGAAGATGTATCTTATTTGAACAACATTTGCTTTATAGAGTATTAATAGAGCAAAAATGACTCATTAAAATTTTGAAACTTAACATGTGACTAATGAATATTAAAAGAAAAATTAAACACATAATTTCTTATTTTTAAGTAAGAATAAAAGATATATTTTTTTAATAGTCAACAGATGATATTTTCGAATAGTCAACAGATGTCTAGTACTTCTTTGTTGTCAATTTCTGTATGTTTCCATCAGCGTCGCATGCTTTAGCTAAGTATCCAACTGTTGCAATAAGATAACGTCCATTGTATTTCTTAGGTGTGTGACACCGGCCAGTAAAACTTAATCTTTTATTCAATACGTTCTTCAACCATTTTATATTGCAGTGACAGTGTAATGGGTTATCTGAAAAACAATTAATAAACTTAACTTTGTTTGTTACCCAAACGAAACGTTATTTTTATATCAGATAGTTGACAATAATCTGTTACTATTTCCTATTAATTTTCATCCAGGAAATAAGAAAATTAAAGTTATTTAACTAAGAAAATTATTTTATAATCATCATGTTAATTGGAGTGAGGGCAATTTTAAGAACAAATGATCATTCATTACAGAATTTTTAGGATATATATATATATATATATAATGCGCGCAATTTTTATCACTGGGAATTGTTATAATTAATTAATTCTTAAAAGTAAACTTATCTTTTCAATGAAATAGTCTTTATAAATTATGTCTAATGAATTGATTCATGAAAAATGTCAGAATATTTTACTTTTAAAGAGATTGCCATTGTTTTATCTCAAATCTTTAGGTTTTGATTATTAATGGTGGTTTGAAATGTTTATAAAAATATTCGTCCAGGAATAGTTTCAAACGCCAAATTTAATTTTAATTATAAAAATGGAATTCAACAATATTTCAGAAAGATGATTTATTTAGCTTGATTATTTACAGGAATTAATAATATGTAATAAAATAAATAATTTACATTTACATTATTTCAATCATTAATTATATTTAATATTGAAGGTCTAAAATCGGTAAGGCAAATGACTCTCTCTTTTCAGCAATTTAATTTTTTTTATAAAATAACTATAAGCAAAGTAATTTAATTACAATACTTCTTAAGTATTTCACTATAGGCATTTAACATTAATTAAGTTTTTTCTGCTATTTTAACATATGTTATTTGTTGCCTGAAGAAGTAGAGCTCAGTTGGCAGTGACATATTAAAAATGATACAATCTTTGTGGAGATTATCTTTGACCATGTCAAATACTATTTCTGGAAGAATCTTTGCTTTAATAGGAGGAAACAATTGTATGTTATAATTTTGATATGCTAAATATTTGGTTGGTGAACATAAAAAATCATGATTTTAAAAAGATTGTGTGTGTATTAAATAAATGATGTGCTATTAAACCTTGAAAATCAGTACAAATATTGCAAAATTAATTATATTTTTTATGATACTTATCTAAATTAATTTAAATATGTGACTATGAGATTTTAAGTTCATTGATACATTTAATTATATAGAAAACTGCAAATGAATTATTTGCATCAAGTTAGGGTTGATAATCATGTTCTTCTAATTTTATATATACAATGATACAAATAATTGATTTTAAAGAGTATATTAATTTTTTTACGTAATGACAATTTTTTCAATTTTACAAAGCAGTTATTAAATTTAATAATTTCGATTTCTTGCGATATACTACCTTTCCATTTTAAAATGTATTAAATTTACAAAATAAATATTGATATATATAATGTTATCAATCATCGTGATATTTTATCTATCTGATATTTAATCTATCTATTAAAAAAAAAAAAAAAATAGAAAATTTTAAGAGTTTAAGATTGGGAAATCTTAAACTCTTAAAATTTTCTATTTTTTTTTTTTTTTTTTTTTTTTTTTTTTTTTTTTTTTTTTTTTTTTGCATTTCTACTAAATCTATTGATATTGAAACAAAGTAGCATTTGTTGGAAAACGTATAAAAAAATATGCAAGGGAAAATTTAATGCAAGAAAAAAATTAAATTAATCGTTTTTAAAATTTAAAATAATTTGTCACATTCAACTGGATGATTGCATGACAACTGACACATATATTCTCTCAGTTGCATATGAATGCTGGCATAAATATCAGAGGCACGTAGCTTTATTGACAAGACAACTTGACATGATAATTGACAGGTAATGGTCTACGTGTTCCTCATAAGCAATGTGAAAGAAATAAATGTCAAATTTTTACAAGATATCGTTGTATTTCAAGCGAAAATTATTTTATAAGAAATTAAAAACAGTTCCCATAAAGTTTTTTGGTGTTTCTTCAGAAAAAAGCTTGTTAGTACATCTTTCAAAAAATGAAAATTGTTCTTTTTATTAAGATAAATTAGGAAGAAAGGACGAAAACTATCCTTTCTCGTCATTCTATCGGAAAAAAAATAAAATAGCAAAGAGAAATGAGATTACTTTGAATAGGTAATCTAGTATGATTGCATCGTGACAAATTACTCTGTAGATCTCCTGACTTTGCACTTACTCATTGAAAATGTATAGCTATAGCATTTGCATGCTATAAAGTTAAAAATTCATGGTATTAAATTAGGCACTTAAAGATATTTAGTTCTAAGTTTACAGTTAATGAATAATTACGTTTAGCTTTAAAATACTTTCATTGTTAATGATATCGTTTGACTGCCATGTAATGATGTTCATTTGATGAAGAAGTCAACCATGTTTATATTTAAAAGAAAATAAGAAAATCTAACTTAGAATACAAGATGCTGCTCAGCATTATTACTCACTTGAATTTTTCATCTATGTTCTTGAAGATAGAATTATTGAATCAAAATGTTTTATCGCATGAGATTTTGATTTTATTTTTGAGCATAGTTAGTTAATCACCTGACTTTGTGAGGATTATAATCGTACTGACAGTACTTTTAAGTATTATAGTTATTACCTCTTTGGAAGAAGTGTAATTAAATCGTGCCTTTGTAACTGAGTTTTTTATTTATTCAAACTTTACTATTTTCTTGTATTATACTATCACACGATAACATTTTATAACATACTACCGTTATTTTATTTTTAAATTTTTTCAGAGCAATCTATTTATCGAAGCTCAAAACAAAATTACCTGTAAGGTCAACGGTTCTGAGTGTCAAAGGAATAGGAATCCAATGCATTTCTTCAAGATTCATAATTTCATTACTTTTCAGATAAAAGTTCTTCAGTTTATATAAAGAAGAAAAAATAGATCGATCAAGAGTCTTTATTTTATTATAACTATGGGAAAAATAAATGAATGCATTAAGAATCACTGGAGTTTATCTATAAGTTATACATTTGTCATTATACAATGACGCATACAAATACTATTAGTTTATCAATATAATTATTAAAAACATATTGTATTTTACCTGATGAATTAATTTGAGTTTTAGGAAATGGGTTGGAAATTCAAAAATCCATTAACATATTTTTAAATCAGGTTCTATAATATTCATTAAAAAATGATACATTAGTGAAAAATAATTATTGTTACTCTTCACTAAAATTGTCTAAAATTGTGTTACAAATTAAGAGGTGTGCCTTTCCAGCCAGTAATTATGTAGGTACATAAGAATGCATTCCAATCTGGAAGACTTGAAAGTAGAAATTCATCAATCAAGAACAAAAGGCTTTTATGATCGGGGCTGGTTATGCGTGCTCACCTTAGTTGCCTCCTTGTTGCTTCTTTCTGCTCAATTCCTTGTAAATACGAAAGATATTTTCTGTGGTGGTCAAGGCAGATAGATATCCTTGGAGATTATCTCTGGTTGGTCCTTACAGCCATACCAGACCTTTGACCGGTGCAAATACCGTGTTTCCTCATCCAGAGAGACACGCTGTTCATGCAAAGTTGAGCACGTGATGATAGACATATCAAACACATGGTTTTACACACACACGTTTATGGTTTTATATATATATATATATATATATATATATATATATATATATATATATCTTTTCCTGTAATTGGAATAAAACATTTATTCACTCACATTTTTAATGATGAGTGAATAAATGTTTTATTCCAGGTTGACAAATGAAAAATGCCTAAAGTGTAAATAAACACTTTAAAAATTTTTTTGTCAACCTGTATATAAATGACAAATTATCGAAAATAGCTTCACATAAAGTTTTAAAAACATTTTACTCTTATTTTACTAATTGTCACAACTTTTCAATAGTTAATGGTTTTATATAATTTATTGTACATGCTTTTTTTCAAGGGATATTTCACTAAATATGTTTATGATAATGTACTGTTTAATATTTTTCTTAAAGGAATCAAAGCCTAATTTTCAGATTCATATAATCTTCTTTTGAATATGACAGTTTGAAGAATATTCCATGCAATCATAATTTGTTCTGAAAATTACAGAACTGATAAGTTTTACATTTATCTATAATTCAAAATGGGAATGTTTTGATGTGTTTAAAAAGGGAACAAGTCAAAATTACAAGGAATTTATTTAATTACTTATAATCTAAATTATTTTAATTTATTTTTTGATTTTACAATCTTAAATATCATTTTAATAGCTGACTTAAGAAACATAATTTTGATTTATTTAAAATATGATATACTTCAAAATATACAGTTATAGTTACAAAAATTGAATTCTTGTTTTAATTTTTTAAAAATATTTATTAATATAAACATTATTTAAAAACAATAACATGAAACATTTATTAAGATCAATAAAATACTAATAAATACAACATTTAAGAAATACTCATAAGGATTTTATAGAAGCATTAAAGAAAATTTCATTTTATCATTATTGGACATGCTTAGAAAATACAACCATTTTAAAGTTATTTATGAACAATTTCTTTTAATTATACACTATGAATAATACATTCCTTGAAAGATAACTGACCTTAATTTATGAAAATTTTAAAAACTTTTAAGATTTAATAAACTTTCTAAAATTAGTATATATTACTCAGACTATTTTGATAGATATCATTATTTATACTTCAGCTCTTGTCGATACTTTAGAATATCTTACCTCATATCCAACGTTTCCAAATCTATTTTGTTCATGAAAATATTATCCAGAGCTTTGATCTGATTATGTGATAAATCAAGAGTCTTCAGACCGGACACTTTTGAGAAAACACTGCTATGAATTGTACTGATGTGATTATGTGATAAATATAGCCGTTTAAGTTCCTTCATTTCTCCAAGTAGGAAGCTGTCTTGTAACTTATTCAATTTTCCATTCTTAATCTGAAGCTCTTCTAGATTAACCATACAGTTAATCCAATTGTAACTGTTAGTTCTTCCAATATAAGTGCACTTCGTACTCATATCTCCTAAAAATGAGCTGTTAGTGATGCTAAATCTGTAAAAACATACAATAAATGTTACTTCAAACCTTCGAATTCTGAATTGTACCACATGTCAAATTTTTTTTAATAAAGTTACTCTATTTTTTTAGTTATAATTGATCTAAATAATAATTTTCTATACTTAAAGAAAATACCTTTTCAGAATATGATATTAAATTAATTAAATGTTTATTTTTAAGTAATAAATGTCAGAGGAGTTTCGTAAATCCTTTTTTAAGCATACAATTTTTATGCAACATTAATTAATATTTTTTCAATGTGCAAAAATCTTTTTCACAGATAGAACATAAAAAACTATTTAAAATATCTAGGAAGGGGAAAACTTAATATAGCAGTAATGTTTTACATATTGTAAATGAGTTCACACATGTTAAAGTCTGGTGATTTTTAAGAAAGAAATGTAGTAAGATTTGTTTTACATATATTTTACAAGTTCATCAGGAATAGTAGAAATAATTCAAAGAATCACTGAGAAAGTTGCAATTAAATAATTTCAACATTTATTGAATCTAAGGAATACTAATGAATGAGATAGGCTATTGGGTATTTAATTTTTACTTTCATATTACACATTTTCTTTATAGAAGTACTAGTCCAGTTGAATAACAGTCAATTAATTAATTTTTCCACAGAAAAATAAAAGCAAAATATTTTAATTGCGGCAAAAGTACCCATTATGTGAAAATGCGCTTTAGGTCCCCTACTCTGCCAACTTGGCGAAAGTGTGCTGTGGGTCCCGTACTTGGCGGGTTTTCAAAAACGCTGTTGCCATGGCGATAATGGAATGCGATTTTTAACGGTTTTAAACTATTTAGCAACCAATGAAAATGACCGATTTTTTAAACTGAAACTAATTAACGACCAATGAAAATGCTAAAAGAAAAAAACAATTAATTAGCATGCGCGAAAAAGCGCAAATTATTTCCACCGGAGGTTGCCATAAATAGCTCATTAGGTATAAAAACGTCCACTTTACCACGCTTGGTGCATTTATCGCCAAGTTGGCAGAGTAGGGGACCTAAAGCGCAGATTAACGCCCCATTATTTTTACATGAACAATATGTAACTTGTTTTCGATTCACTTTGTGAAAAAGTTTATTTGAAAAAGTGTGAATTCACTTTGTGAAAAAGTTCAGAGTCGATCATTTGGTCCTGGGTGATACTACGACTGCAAAGATGCGGTCAACTTCTAACATTTCTGATATTTTACCAACATTTTTGACGAGATTGCACTCGTGTGAAAAGAACAACAAAATAACTGAATGCAATCGAAGAAAACAAAATTGCAAGTAACTGGATGTTACAGAAACTTAAATAAAATTTACTAATTTAGCCACTGAATTGCATTTTCGACTTTATCAAACTGTAAAATATCCAAATTTTCTTGGTTGACTGTTTTTAACATCCGGTAACTCACAATTGAGTGAAACAAACTAAAATTATCAAACGAACTTCTTGGTACGTAATACTCACCTTTCCAAGGAGCATAAATCTGAATTTATTTGATTGATACTTTACGAGATATCGATCATTATAGTCACGAATCGAAAAAAACAATTAGATTTCATCCCCAACCTATTATAAATATTCTTCCCATAAGTATCAGTCAAATTCAAAATACTATTAATGTAATTTTACATCTAAATAATAATTTCATTATAAAATGATAAAAATATTTTCCATTGGTAACTTAATTGAATGGATTTTTTTTTAATTATATTAATAACAAATTCAAAAAAAATATTTTCTAAAGATCTATGTAAAATATTTTATGTCCAATTTACATTTACATTTTACTAAAATGTCTTTTAGTGCAAACACTTGTTAATAAATAATTGGTAAATGTTTGCATGAAAAATATTTCAATTTTTAGATAAAAAATTATAGTTTTGTTATTAAATATCTTAAATTGTTACATGTCTTGTACATATAAACAATTATAATAACTTGTTAATACATTATTGGTAATTAAAACTTGTTTAATGTAACTTGTCAATATATTCACTTGTTAATTTTGAAATTTATCGAAAATATAAAGTTAACCACTTTAATTTAATTGAAATAATAGCGCATGAGTTACTTTTTTAATTTTATAATTTACTAGTGAACAAGAAATACTACAAACTAAGATAGTGTGTTTTATATAAGTATATTTCACACACACATTTATTCTCCTCAAATTTACAGAGTTTATACTTTCAAAATTATAATGGATACTATGGTCTAACTATTTACCTTTTGATATAAGTATTTTGACAAAGCATCTTTACTTGACATGCGAAACTGGATGACAAGGGAGTGTCCAAGATTTCAATATCGGTACTTTTCAATTCGGGAAGCCAATTTTCTGGTAAGAGAAGCTTCTCGTCTTTTCCATTCCAAAATGAATCATATAAATTGAATCTGTCGATATGTATCTCACTCAAGCGTTTGAAGATATTTTTTAATGAATCGGGATCTTGCAATCGATGGCAATAAATTATGGTTGCATTCAGTCTTTTTCCTAGCGCCAAATTGTTACAATTACATGGATAAATATCTTCTCGATTTGGACACAGACTTCCATATAACGATGCTGTCACATAGGACAGTAACAATAGAAGAAATCTCAACATTTTTCTGGGAAAGAAATTCTGAAAACATTTTATTTCATTAATACTGTGTTTATTTTTAAGAACATTTTGCATTTTGGTGAAAATACATTGAAATTATAATTTATTTATTATTTAAAATATATACACTTGCCGTAAACCACAGCACTAATTGTATTTTAAATAATTTATAAGTGCTCTCAAAATTTTAAAGGGAAACCTAATTCTAATTTTAAGTCAGAGATCGTCTTCTTGATATAAATTCTTAGCATTCTATGCGTCTAATTTCAATTCAACCTCGGACAAAATTATACAGAGTAAAGTTTAAGTTTGTTTGTCACTTAACAGTTATTTTATGCAAATAAAGGCTAAATAGACTTGCAGTTAGAATTAGATTCCAAATTAATACAAACATGATGTCCAATGGGAATCTAATCCGGGAACTTTAAAAATTAAGAACAGAAGTCTAACCATGCAGCTTTCAACTTGTATTAACATAATAAGTTTTTTTATCATAATAAAGTATTTTGTTACATAATTTATTTATATAAATGAAATTTTTTTTCATTTATTTTAATAAGTAATTATTAAAGATACTTTATTAAGATATTTCAACATTGAACGCATGACATAGTATTGAAGGAAGAATTCATAACTTATTCTGACTATCAACTGTTTTATACTGTTCCTTTCGTTAAATAAATATGATTGATTTTGACTGAATTATACAAACTAGAAATACTTCTACTTAATTCAAATAACAGTTACAAGAAAAGAATAATTCTTTTAATAAAATAAGGTGAGAAAAATGTATAGAGTGCGAGTAATATAAATCATTATAATCTGTTATTATATTATATTTAAAAAATTTTTGAAATACATCATAATCTATATAGTTATTCTAATTATTTATGTAAAGTTGATTATGTTTGTAATTGAATTTATTTGTGATTCGTATATAAAAAGTGTTTCAGTTTGTTTAAAATCAAAATAAATGAATTGTTTCAGGAAAAAAATGCGGAAACTTATAAAATATTTTTAGGAAAAAAAATTGTTAAATGTAATTAGTTGTGTGTTAATTATAAGCAGAAAATTATAGTAATTAAATATAAGTAATATTGTTAATTAATACTTGCTTAATGTAACTTTTAATTTTAAAAATTTATACAAAATTTAAACTTTACCATCTTAATTTAATTAAAATGACAGCTTGTAAGTTACTTTACCAATTGTACAATTTAAAAATTAAAAAGATATACTTTCTCAAACTAAGTCAGTGTGTTTTAAATATATTAGAATCTTCTTTTTTTCTATTTAAATTTAAAGTTTATATTTTCAACAATATAAGTTTTTTTAAAATTTGAACTTATGAACTATAAGCATAAACGTGCATTACTGTATACATATATTCTAATATATTTTACAATAGATATTTGTAGTCTTATGAATATAAATATATTCTCAGAATTGATTATATATACTCTTTAACATAAATACTTAATCATTAAATCGTCAAAGAATTTTGCAATAAAATAACATATAGTCCTTTTTAAAATAATTTAAAAAATTTTACCAAACAGCTATTTAATATTCCACTGGGGATGAAAAATATTCATAAATATTAAAAAAAAAAAAACAGTGTTATGGTTTTCAAAAGTTTAAAGCATCTACTTTGGGCACATTTAAATTAATTCTAAATGGAGAATATTAATCGAAAGTGATTGAAAATAAAACATAAAAATGGTTGTGTTATAAAAACAGGAAAATAATTAGGAATGTAATATTTTAAGTGAAAATTGATAAAACAAAAAAAAATTAAAATGAATAATTTAAAATAATAAAATATTCACTAAGAATACAAAGAGATAAAATAGGAATTAAATTTTTTAAGCTTATGAATTGTTACATGTTTAATAAATAATCTCAAAAAAAAAAAAAAAAAAAAAAAAAAAAAAAAAAAAAAAAAAAAAAAAGTGAATCTAAATTTTACATTATCTTAATCTTCATTAACATGTTATAAAAATCTTAAGATTTTTTTTCCTTTTAATTACTGCTTGTAATGGAGATTTTCAATTTATTAAAAAAACAGTACAAAATTCAGCTTTTAAATGTTACAATGTTCAGCTTTTAAAGGATTCAATTAACACTGAAATCATAAACTTAATAAAAATAAATATGATTTCTTAAAACTTTTCAGTGAAATCAGAAAATTATAAACTACAATAATAAACATGAATTGTTTACCTCATGCAGCTCCTAAAAATTTTAATAATCTTTGATGTGATTTGATATGAAATTTGATTTGATATGAAAATGATTTGATATGATTTGATATGACATTCTTTTACACCCTAAATATTTCGATAGAGTACTTTTTTTATATTGTTTCAAAGATTAGATAAGACAGATATAGTAACATTTATCTTAAATATAATTTAAAGACAACTGAAGTAAAGATACCCTTTACTCTCCATTCAATTAAGATTCAAATGCATTTCTTATCAATACTTTTCTCAGAAATATATTAAGCATTATCATGACAAACGAAACTACACTCAAACTAAATCTAGATGTAAAAATCAAACAATTGTTATTAAATCTCAAGAATATCCAATGAATTGTATTTCAATTCTTAAAAGAGTGATAGATTATTATTTACATGATTTTTGAATTTTTTAATAGTATTTAAATTCAAAATATTAAATTTTAAAATATCTACATTTTAAAAAAAAAGTGCATGGTGTTTAATAAATAATAGCTTCCTTAGCAATCATAATAAAAACATTTAATATCAAAGATATTGTTATTAATTACATTTTTCAAGATTTATTATTTTTATGATTGTTTTATTTTTTTAAGACAATTCGTATTTTAGACAGATAAAAAATTTGCCATGTTTTATCTAAGCACTTAAATTTTACTACTAAAATGAATAATCATTTTGTTTGTGGTAACTTCAGGTGATTCACATAAAATATTGTATTTTCTTGACTCAAAATGTTAGATCTTTATTTTCCAATTATTTTAGGAATAAATTAAATAAAAATGTAATAAATATTTCATAAAATTCATCCGAAATTAGATAAAAACATGAACATTTTTTAAACAAATTAAAAAAAATAACAATGATTTTTTTCTAATGATGATAGAACCACCGAAAGAGATTTGTGAGAAAGTAGAGATATACTCGTATTATAAAATTCACTATGATTTGTTAGATTCTAATGGAATTGTATAAGCACATTTTTAATAATTTCAATTTGAACATTTTATGAAAAGTTCTTCTATAAATGAATGAAAGAGAATAGAAAAGATATGACTAATGTATGGCGTTAGAAACTTTTTGCCAATTCGTTACAAATTCGAATTCACATAAATTGTTTTATTATTATTCAAAAACTATCTTCAAAATAATAAGGTATGGCTTGAAAATAACTAAACAAAGGAAAATTTAATTGTTTCTTTGCTCTTTATGTATAACAGATTATAGCATATTCTGGTACATATATTTCAGTCTTAAATTCTAGAACATGTGTTACATATGGACACGGAAAAAATAAAGAAAAACGTAGTATTTTAATCAAAATAAGCATTTATATTATGTACAAAATAAATTCGAATAATATTTGGCATATCATCTTGAAGCATACATTATGCTCATTAGAATCTATTACTAACTCCACAGATAAAAGAAGGCCAGAAAAAAATTTAAGTGAGCTTATTATCAATTGAAACTAATAATAATTTATAATATATGAATACGATTTTTAATATAGTAAGAAAGATTGATCATGGAATACTATGCTATTTCAAATGACTTGATGTCTTCAAACAAAATTCGATACAATGTTTCTGCTCACTTCCGAAAAAAAAAAATTCTTCAGTGAAATCAATTTGAAGACCACAAAAACCACTGTTCTTATATGGGATAAACAGAGGATGTACGACTCAACTCTCCTATTCAAACCCACCCTAAAAGTATGATCTGCAGATCATCAGCGAGGATTTCCTCTGAAATTCTAAGATACTCTAGGCAGAAAATACGTTCAATTGTAGGTTTCATAATAACCGTTTCAGAAAACACCTCCTTAAAATGGGTCTGTTTCAGCAAGACCTTATCTGCAGGAAATGTCATATGCAAGAGGAAACGGCCAAGCGTATCATTTACGAATGGGAAGACCTTCAATTCTCTAGATTTACCTTTTTAGACATCATCCATACTAGAGAGTTATAGATAAACTCCATTAAAGCGTTATCAGACTTAATTAATAAAGTGGGTGACCCGAGCAACTGGAACTAGGAAACATTGGATTTGGAGTTAACGGTACAAAATGCTGACTAAAGCAGAGACATACAAACCCAACTCTAAGAAGAACTCTAATATTTCTCCAAGAATATGAGAAAGTTAAATATACAGAAAATTTCTCCAATACTTTGAAAATATAATCCTTTGTAAAATTCTTTTGTTTATTTTAATGAAGATTGCAGTGGAAATGAAATACGGGGAACATTTTATAGAATTCAAAGCACCTTGTTTAATCAAAAGTGTACATAAGTCTTCCTCGCACTTCGATGCGTTAATAATTCTTATGGCAGCATTGGAATAAAATTGAAAAAGAACCACACAAATCATGCACTATCCAACATATATCTGCAGATAATACATTATAAAAATGCTTTGAATATGATTCATTAAAAATATAAAGTCAGTGAAAGGGAATATAGAGATTCTAAGATTAGTTTGGATTTATTGAAATAGGATACAAGATTCAGTAAGTTTAAAAGATGGCAATATGTTTTGCTCACTTGGAATCTAAGCTCATTAACTTTGGAGAATTACTCAGAATAATATAAAATACCACATGAACGTTGGCTCTATTGAATTTGATCTTCTTGCTCAGATCAGCGGTATTATTATCACTCCAACGGCTGAACAAGCTTATGAAACTTTAAAAGCCAGATTAATTGATGTATTTAGTGATTCTGAAGAGTGAAAATTTAAAAAACTCGGTCAAGAAGTTAACTTTGGCAGTCAGCAACTGTTGGTGTTACTGAGACAAAAGCAAGCTTTGGATGGTTTATCAAGAACGTAGGCGATATGTCATTAAAGTCATTAGGGCTCCAATGTCTCCCCACACAAAAAAGCGTCATTTTAACTACTATTCTCGAAGACCTGAGTAAGCCAGTGATTATGGCTAACGAAGCTGAGGATGTTACATCACTTAGAGAATTGCATACTATCGGAACACATTCAACAACGAAACTCACAGAAATGAAGGTTCTTAAAAATAATTTTGAAATACAGAGTATTACCAATACAAATTGTTAGTATCATGTAAAATTCGGCAAAAGGTTTTCAAAATGTGTACGTTCATGTGCTTTCAAGCAGTAAAACGATTAGGTTTGACGTTTACAGCGACGGACATGGAATCCAAAGTAACAGCATTTAATGGTAACAGAAAAGTGAACGGGCTCCAAATTTTTATTAGATGCAAGTGCAGATATTTGTGTTTTGCCACATTTATCAAATGAAAAAAAAATTTTTTTAAATCAACTCACGTTTGAGTTTAGTTGCTGCTATGGAAAAAAATTCCAATTTATTCGGAGGGGGGGGGGGCTAAACTTGTCACTCAATATGTATATATATGTGTTCGTAATAACATTATTTTACTTTTCAAAATATAAATGTAAAAATGCGTTTGATTTTTATTTCATTTAAAGGAAAGTAAAATTTACATTTCATCCATAGAATTTTTTCTAGTTAAGATTAACATGTTGAATAAATATTCGAAAAACACCTAATAATTTAGCAATTTATATATCTGCATCAAATATATGAGAATATTACAGGAAAATATGACTTAACATTGTTATAATTTAGAAAATACAGTACTCTACTATTCCAAATGTGTAGTGTTCGTGAAAATTTTATTATTTTAGAATTTATAAAGTACTGTTTTTTTTTCAACTTCATAAAGGAATTATAATCATGATATTTAAATTTACTTAATAATATATTCGTTTACACTTAGTTTTCGTATCCAATTTTGAGCCCCAATTGTTCATTAGAAGAGGGTGATTACGACCAACTCAAGTTTGACCTCACCCTCTGAACGTGTTTCAAATTTATGAGGCGTATAGGCTACACGTTTATCTTAAAGTACTGCCCAAGACTCCCCCACACTTTTATTTGTGTATGTATTCAAGTGTTATCTTGATTCATATACTTAACCGTATCTGTTTTTTTGAGTTTTCCTAAAAATGGACATGATAGAATTTTTCTATAAAATAGTATTATTTAATTTGCTCAAAAACAGTTTACATTTGAGGCTATAGTCAGGCTTTGTATATCAAACAAAATTTATATTTTTGTTTTTAATTGATAATTTTATAATAGATTTAGTATTTTATCTGTAAATATTTCATGTACTATGTCTTAACAAAGAAACATTTTTCAAGAACATTTATGTGCGCGTGAAATGTAAATTTCTACAAAGAATAAAAAATAAAATCTTTGGTCATAAATGAAGTTTAAAAATCATGAGAGGACTGAGCAAAATTGATAACTTGATAAATGTAACGTAATCACTAAGATACACTTTAATAATTCAAAATGAAAATTAAAAAAAAAAATCTGCGTACAATTTAAAAATATACACTTTGATTACTATGATTGATACACGTTTAAATTTCTATAACATTTATATTCAAGCTAATAGAAAACAATATTTTGAAGATAAAACTGGTCTTTTATAGACATTGTTCATGTTATTATTTTCAAAAACATAAGGCCTTCATTAAAATAATACTACTTTAAACGTTTAAATATGCGAGGATATTAATTACGCAATAGTACTAATGATAAGTCATAAGCATTTTTTTATTCAAAGAACTTACTTTTGAAAATAAGAGGTAATTAATTTCTTACTGATAAAAATATTTAAAACGAAAATTAATCCAAACAAAATAATTAAAAAGTTACTTTAGGAAAACATTTATATATTAACATAGATCTAGCAAAAATTCCCTTCAAATTTGTTCTTTATTTTATTTCATAAGGAAAACGAGCTTTAAAACAGATTCCGAAATTCAAGAATAAAATATTTTAAAACAAGTCATTATCAGTATAAAGTAATGAGTAATATATTCATAAAATCAAAGTATACCCTTTTAAAATTAATTAGATATTTTTTGGTATTAAAAATAAAATATAGGTATTTTTATTTTGCATATAGTCAAGCTAAAACTTTTTTAAATGTCGACTAAAAGGTATTTAAATCTTGCGTTTTCCTTATTTCCAAGAATGAACAAATTCGTTTTTCAATTAGAGATAATAAATTTCAGAATTCTTTCAAGAAGTATGCTGCTGTTTTTCCCTCCCATTTTAGAAAAATTAAGAAATTTTTCCATCGTGTGTTAAATAATTTATTTCTTTGATCTCGAATGAGTTGCAAAATACTTCCTTTTATTTGGAAATTTTTTTGTAGTTTTAATTTTAAAAGACATTTGGAGAAGTTTTTGGAAATGTGCCGAAATGGTTAGAATTAAACTAACATTGATTCAGTTGATTACCATAATAGAGGTCTACAAAAATTAATTATCGTTGAGGAAGCACAACCGCAATAGAAAATATTCTTAACATCACATGCATCAAATGTATTGAGATGCAATACGCAAATTTACAATTATAGTGAAATTTTGTATCATGGGCATCAACAGCATCATTTACATACTGTATCTGAAACAACTTTTTATTGTCATCCTTGAAAACATTTGAAACTATTTCTTTTTCGAGATTTGTGTGACCTTTTCTCTATATGTTTGGGGTGCGCTGCTCTACTTTTCCAATTGAACCGTAATTTGATGTGGAGTCCAACTTCCTAAATACACACTAGCCATAGATACCCGTTTATAAGAAAGGCGACCATTCAAAGCCCATTTATACAATGAAAGGACAAAGACAGGAGAAAGAAAGTACATTCATACTCGAATTATGGAATTCGAACCCTGGACATCTCCATCAACCTGGACATCGCCTCAACGCAGTCAGGCACGATGATAACTGGGCAGCATTCACTTACGTGCTATGCATAAATAGATGAATAATTTCCTCAGAGATTACCGATTATTCCCTTAACAAGCAAAATTTTTCATTGTGTCATGTGAAAGCAAAGAATGACTGACGCATTACAATCTGACACATTCTGACCGCAATCTTTCATACGACACAATTTTAACATTTATTTGCATATTAATTGTTCACCGTTTAGCAGAAGACTTGTTTTCGGATCTTTTCCTTTGCATTAAGTTTAGACTACGACCTCAGTAACTGGGTCATATAGGAGGCGTAATAGACTGGGGCTGTAGAAAGTGCGTTCCTAGGTGAATGGGCCATTATCGAACATTTTCATTAATCACCTTTCTTTTAATTTATATTTGAAGCACTAAAAAGTCTTAAAATTCACGTATAGTTAAAAAATTGTTTATTAATAAACTATTAATTTTATATAAATTTAGAAAAATAATTAAACAACAATATTTCAAAGAAAAAAACATTTAAAAGCAATCTTATGAAAAAAAAAACTTTTATTCTGTTAACACTATTTTTTGTAAATGAATTAAAAGGATAAATATTTCTTGTCAATATACATAATCAATTAATAAATGAAACGATTTTTCTCATTGTCAGCCCATAAATTTCAAAATGCAAATATGCTTAACCAATTTATTTTATGGCTTCCATAATTTTTAGTAAACTATATTTTTAATTTTGTAAATAAATAATTTCACCTAAAAAATCGTCAGACAATTTCATTTCCTCAATTAATGAAACCATTTTTTTTTTTCGAGTGCAAGCCAGACTGGCAATATGGGTGCGATGCTCCACTTTTTCAACTGAACTGCAATTGGGTGTGGAGTCCGACTTCCTCAGTATACACATGCCATAGGTACTCGTTTATTGGATATGCAATCGTTCCTACTCCATTCATACAACGAAAGGACAAAGACAGGAGAGAGAGAAAGAGAAAGTGCATCCATGCCCGAACCGGGATTCGAATCTAGACTTCCTTATCCGCAGTCAGGCACGCTGACCACGAGACAGACTAGCCGGCAATGAAATCATATAATATCTGTAATTGCACACATTATTGTAGGGTTAACTATATAAGAATTTATATATTAATTTTTCATTTTACAATACATTTCAAAGTACCTATTTTAAGTACCGGCACTATTTCAATAACTGTTAGATAAAATGCTTTTTGCTTATATATACCAGTTTATTTTAAGAGTATAGCATAATTTTCAATAGTATCATGACTCACATATTTTGCATAGGTGTGAATTTGTAGTTCAACACTATTTTTTAATTTTATTGTATTTTAATTTTTAAAAATTAGCGCATATGACGATATTTATGATACTCAACTTCTAATGTCGTATATGATACAGAATATAAGTAATAAAATATGTTTTCTTAATGGGATTCTAGTGCCATTTTCCTAGCTTTAATTCAGTGGCATACAAATTATTTTAGGAAAATCTTTTCCTTAAAATTTTTTACCGTAAATATGAACAAGTTTTTTTTTTTTAAATTAAAAAAATTTAAAACAAAAAAAAAAAGAAAAGAAAAAAAAATTTTTCTTCCAGGAATCGTATTTGTAAGAGTTTTTTGTTTATTTTAGATTAGATATAAATGAGTTTTTTTTTTTATCTATTAACATTGTAGCAATGCTTTCTGTTTTAAAAATGACTTGATAAATTACAAATTTTGATTCAGATTTAATTGTGTTATAGTAGAGAGTTTAAGTTCAATAAGTCTTACTAATATTTATATAACATTACATTTAAAGGTTCAAAATTGAATACTATTTTTACGTAGCTTAAAATGGTTTTCATTAAAGAATCATTTGCTGTCTATTCTAATTCATTAGATTTTTTAATTGTAAAGTTTTCATTTTAGAATATTCAACAGAAGATGTGAGAGATATCCCATCTGCATGAGATATGGGCAATGTGGGAGATTACAGAAATGTTGGAAAGTATAGAGATGCCATCTTCTAAAATCTATGTAAATTTGGCGTGTATAATGAGACTAGCATGCATATTTATTAATTTCTATATGCTTGCCGTCACTATGAGATATTTTAATACCTCTCACATTAATCATAGTACAAATACCGACTGCCATAAATATTGAATAATTAATGTACTCACTCAACCATCCATCAAAGGCAAAATCAGCTTAGTAAAATTAACTGGCAATTTAAAATTTGCCAAATTATTTTCTCTGCCGAAAATTATTTGGAAAGTTTATTCGATAACATCACCATTAGAATTATTATTCTTTGTTCAAATAATAAATGTGAAAATATTCTGAAGTGATTGACTGTATACACAAAATTGAACTGAAAAGTTAAATATAATACATAATATATTATTATAGATTTTACTTCTGTGGAAAACTTTAATGACAGAATGTTCTATTTCACCTGGATTTTTATTAATCCCAATTTAAAGCATTTGGGCTTAAGGTTCTATTAGGGAAGGCTGCGATTAAGATTAAAAACTATGATATAATTGACAAAATAAATTATGTGATGAAAAAGTTAAAATTTAAGATAAAAGTTAAATACAACATAATTGCTAGGAAAATAGGAATTTTTTATTGGGATTTAGAAAACAAATATTTTTGATAAAGAGTAAAAACCTACTCTTTATCAAAAATGAAATCTATCAAAGTATCACACATTTTTATAGGAATATATTGAAAACAACTGATATTCTTAGAGAATTTTATTTCAATGGCTGATATTTCAACAACAAACTAGGGTGGACATAAGTTAGCAGAACATTTCTGTTTAGTTAACGTGAAACAGATTTTTTATCACCATAGATTGACCTGAACAAATTTGGAAAGAATAGTTAATAATATTATTATAGATTATACTACTACTGTGGACAATTTCAATGAAAGAATGTTTTGTTTCATTTCGATTTCACTTAATAATAATTTAAAGTTCACTGATGTTAACTATTAGGGAATGCTGCTATTAAGATTGAAAAATGATATAATCGACAAAATAAATAACGTGATAAAAAAGTTAAAACGTAAGAAAAAAGTTAAAAACAACCTTATTCCTTGGAAAATAGTGATTTTTTTATTGTGATATAGAAAACATTTATTTTTGATAAAGAGTAAAAACCTACTCTTTATCAACAATGAAAGTTATCAAAGTATCACACAATTTCTAGGAATATATTTTAAACAACTGATATTCTTAGAATATTTTATTTCAATGGCTGATACTTCAACGACAAACTAGGGTGAACATTAGTTAGCAGACACATTTCTGTTTAGTTAGCGTGAAAGAGATTATTTATCTCAAAAGATTGATTCAAGAGTTCTAAGGATTATAGAAGAATGGATCAACCTGCTTTGTATATTCGAATTCTGCTTTAATGCATTGCGTGACAAGTCATAATCGGATTATCGTATATCATGGGGAAAATGGTACCTTTCTTGACAATTATAAATATTGAAATATTTTTACCTTTTTAATGCCTTTATTTAGAGTAAGATCTTGTGAATAAGTACGTCAATATTATTTGTAAACTGGTTTAGATATAGTGATATGTGTTGATTTTCAAAAATTTTCATTACTACTTTGGAGTGTATGCATTCCAAAAGAAATACATTTCCATCAAAACAAATTGAAGCTTTATTCAATATTTATTTGTTCAAATCGATAAAAAATTAAGATTTATTTCATTCTTAAAACAATGATAAAATAGAAATATTAACCTTGTTGTGCAGATTTCAGTTAAAAAATCAATAATATATAATTTCGTAAGCAATAGTCTAAACTTATAAATTTATAATTCCATTAAAGTTAAGTATACAGAATAAAAGACAAAAAATATTTAATCATTTTGTATAAATATTCATTTCTCTTAAATGTAGGTAAATAAAATATATAAATCTTTTTGGCAATTTTATTTGAAGTTAATCTGAACCAAAATTATAAATAGAGATATACAGAATCATTTGTTCTTGAAAAATAATATTTTATTATAAGAGTCTCAATAAAAATTATGTTTGTTTAAAATATACATTACATTCTCTAAAATAAAATTTTCTCAATACTTTCAACAAAAATAAGAACAGAAACAAGATTATTCAATTTCCTTTTCAATTTTGAAATGTTTTCAAAAGAATATATATATTTCAATATCTTTAATCTTTTTTATAAACTTATGAATTTCAAGTAACCTAAGATTTCAATTTTGAGTTTGAATTTAAGAAACATTTTTTATTATTTTTAAATTAAGAAACAGACTAAAATATACTTTTTGTTGATTCCTGAAATGTTATTTTTTCAATTATTAATTATTTCAAAATAATAAAACCATTCAGAATGTTGGAGTTCAAGGAAATCAGGACAAACATTTCAAAATTTGATTAAATGAAATTTTAGAAATGTTTTTCTCATAAAAGTTCTAAAGATAATATTTTTGCAAGAGCATTTGAAGTACAAAATTTTCACATTAATGGTTTTATAAGGAATAAATGTCGAATGTTGTATAAAAATAGGCTTAATCACGACCTCTTCTTAAAATTTTTAACTTTCTTAACTGCTTATGAATTTAATATTTTAAAACCAAAATGTACATTTAGAAAATCAAATCCACTGAATTACTTGATTTTTCTAAATGTTTATATTAATTTTTAATAAACACTAAACATTTGCGGTAATACGCAGAAAATTGAGTTTTTTTTTTTTTTTTTTTTTTTTTTTTTTTTTTTTTTTTTTTTTTTTACATTGAATGTAATAAGCCGTCTAAACAAAGTTGTTATCTCATATAAAAAATTAGCTTTGAAAATCCATATTTATTGCTCATAAAATCCATTTTGAATATAATTCAATTTGATGTTAAAAAACAAAGAAATTGACAATCTTTAAAATGTTGAAAAGTGACAATCACATCTGAAGAAGCACCAAAAACATTGTGCTATGTAAAAATATCTGGTATTGACTGAATAGTGTTCAGGTATATGCATATATCAAGAGAATAGTGACGTAGGGCAGGCACATTTTAGATAATTTGTTTTTGTGGTAGGCTTGTTGGATTTTCTTATCTCTTGAAGAATTTTTTTTAATCATGATTGTGTTAATTAGATCGAAACATGGTTTACAGTAAATTTCGTATCATTGCTAACGTCTTAAGTTGAATTCGAATTCACGAACTAGTGAACAAAATGTATTTCCACCACTCGGCTGTCTGTAAGACATTTGTCTTTGTACAGAAGACTATTCTGATCATATCTATCTCAATATATTAAGTTAATTTTGAATTTATTCTTGTAAGACTCTGACCTCAAGAAAAATCTTTTAGCACTGTTAATCAAATCTTTACTAGAATGTAAACTTGAGGAATGAGCATGCCATATTCTTCCGAAGACATATTTAGGAATGATAGTCCAATTTCTTGACCACCTAGCTGGCCTGAGATTTTGAATTTTTTCTGTCAATATGTTAAATTAGCAATTTTTTTTCCATACATTTCGTATGATCGGTAAATGCTCTAGAAGAAATGACTCACTTTTCTGAACCATCCTTCTGTATTCTATTTACTTTTATCACTTCATTTAAACAATGTAGTGTTGAAGAAAGAATAAAGATCCTGGTGTATCTCCATTGCATGGAAACTGTATTTTTACGTGGCAATGCTCGAGATTCTCTTTTTTGTAAATTTTCTTCTTCATGCATATAATTATGTATATTTTGTCCGTTCCTACAGCACCAATGATACGCATATGTTACTTGAAAAGAGTGTTTTCATCAATTGATCTGAAGTTAAAAAAATATTGAAAATAACTAAAAGAAAACAAATATTGTGTGAATCCCTGGTTTGATTTAATTTAAATACCAGATTTTTAGAAGCGAGATGTGTGTGATAGTTTTTTTTTTTTTAAATTATATCCTTCAAATTAATATAACTGATGTGATATAACTATGTAATTCGTCTCTGATCTAACGCAAATTTTATATCCAATTTGTAGAAACTGTCCAAGCAATATTGTTTCACTGCAGTTTTCTTTTCTAACTAAAATACTACCTTTGAAATTTCATCAATATATTGTAATGATGACATTGAATATTCTTGCTGAATTAATTTTTTAAATTAGTAATCAAAATATGCACTTTTTATAATTTAACAAATCCCGGCTAAATTCAAGGGACAACATTCTTTTCGTCATTGCTATGCAAATTCAAAATGTTTTTTTCTAATCATTGCTGGAATGATTGACGAGAATTTTTAATTGTTAAAAAGAAGCAGAATCAAGTATAAATCCAAAGTAGATCATTTAAAATTTTCCAACAACAGGTAAATATAGCACAATTTCACATATTTTTGTTCAATGTATTAATTTCGTCAAAAACGTTAAGAAAACATTCATTTCCTTTTAATTTACTTTTTAAGAAAACTTAAGCAGAGGCTTTAATTTTATCATATCAGATTATTTGCATCATATATAAATTAATAGACATCAAGCAAATATTCAGTTACTAAAAAAAAATATTAATGAATTATTTTGTAAATAACATTAAAAGAAAAC
>JAPDSC010022034.1:179059-190985 GCA_026290005.1 Latrodectus geometricus | reverse complement strand
ATGGACTAGCTTTTATGCTATTGCATAAAATAATATACCCTGTTTATTCTTTATATAACACGAAATGATGAATTTCGTTAGATGTTTTTAAATAAATATTTATATTTTTTTCTCATTAAAATTTTTTTGTTTTTCAAAAATTGCTTTTGAATTCATATATAGATATATTTCATGAAATAAAGACTAAATTATGCTTAATTCTTATGTCGCCTTTTAATTCATATACAGATACATTTCATGAAATCATGGCTAAATCTTACTTAATTCTTAGTTACCTTCCAAATCATATATAGGTATGTTTCATGAACTCAAGTCTAAATCCTATTCTTATGTCTTGGCTATAGTTATGGGTTTGTGAAATAAAATGCCATCTTGGGCACATGTTTGTGTGACTGTACTTGTTATTTCCGTTTGAAATATATTTCCAGCCAAATAAGCCTTTGAATGTAAAATGGCTTGAAATTTGTGAGTTATAAAGATTAAACAAGTTGTGAAAATTTAAATTTATTAAAAAGGAATATAATCATATTATCATTAAATTTATGAACATTTTTACAGAGAAATATTTTTTTATCAAATAAATAAATTATAGATAAATCCCATACTAATACAAAAATTTCAAACGAGGAGATAATTTATATGCAGATTCATAAAAAACATTTTTAATTAAAATTAAAATGCAATATAGGAGGACATTTTTATGGGTATTGAAAAATAAATATTTATTATGATTTAACTAGTAATTATTATTATTTTTACAGACTTACTAGTAAAAGTATTCATAATACCTTTTATAAGAAATCCCTAACTGTAGAAATCTTCACTTTATGTATACAAATAAGATTATGCATTTTTTAAGTTTAAAATTTATATATGAAACATTAATTACATAAAAACAAATTTATCATTTTTTTAATTAATTTGTATAGTTAATTGAATGTTTGTAAATTTATAAACACGTAAAGGTATACACTGTCAAGAAGGGTTTTACTTTAGTTGACAACTTGTTTCCTGCAAGGCTGTCAATAAAGCTGATTGATGTGACCAGTCACCTCTGCAGGTAAAAATTCGACAACGATAAACCTTCATATGTCAATATAAATCACCCCACACTGTCTTCCGATAACTTTCTCTAGTTAACTGCCGTTTATGACATATCTCGATTCTTTATAGAGAATTCCAACAGTACAAAATTGAGTTCAGATTCGTCTTCATGAGTTAGTAATTTTGATATTTTAAGTTATGATCAAGGTGAGTAGTTGCACGTCTATGTATACCTTTTAGGTCAAAATATTTAAAAAACTTAATAATTTTTAACTATGGGAAAATAATGTGAAAATAATCTTAAAAAATATTATTTGAAAGAGTATAATTTAAGTAGTATAGCCTTGCTTCCTTAATTTATCATTTTATATTTCTTTTAGATAAATAACCAATAATGTACTAGTTTTCATTTCTATTGTCGTATAACATAATGTTAGTGATTTAAATTTGTATTCATTATATTTGAATGAAAATAATAAAATATTAAAATAATCATTTATGGCAAAATTTGAAAAAAAATAGTGTAAATTTCAAATGTTTAAAACTGCATTTAACAAATTTCTTGAGAACTAAAACAATTTTTAAAATAAATTCCATGTCTTAATTTGTGACATATACAAAATTTTTCATAAAAGAATTCACATAATTAGGATAGTAAAATATCGTTTTTTATACGAATATTTATTGAAAATAAGAAAATATAATTTTTTTTAGTGAATAAGATTTATTAATTAGCAGGAATACTTAAAATGATTTGACCTTGTATATACAAAATTGCTAAAAATTTGAGCATACCACATTGCGCAAATCACCTGAAGAAATACAATTTTAGTTTCTTATAAAATAATGAAAAGTAATTTAAAGTAGCTTTTGTTTTAGAATTTCCATTTTGTTTTATGGATATAAATGTTTATTTCTCACAGTTCACACAATGTACATAGATCTACTAATTATATAACATTTTAGTTGTCTTAAGATTATGATGAAATACAAATATATTACACAATGAATGGTCGTATTTTTACTTATTGCTAAATGTCAATTTAACTTTTTTATTACAGTAGAAGTCCGATAATCCGGCACGTTCGGGACCGGCTCGGTGCCGGACTACCGAAAATTCCGGACTATCGGACGGTAATTATAAGAACAATAGGTTAATAATTAAACTACAAATACAGTATGCAAATACATACAACAAAGTTTATTTTACATCTCATATAATGTATGTACACGTACTGTAAAACATATTTCACTTAGATTTAAAAAAGTCATGAATGTCTTTTTGTTTTCTAGACTTTTGACGTTTAGTTTAAAATTCATTTCTAATGATATGGAAATCAATAATTTCTGAAGCACTGTACTAGCCTCAGCAAAAGAGATAAACTTATTTAGCTGCAGCTTTTGCCCAGCTGATTTTTCCTTTTCTTCCATTTCGGCATCTGAGTCACTTTATTTAGGCTTAGGTTTTGAAAACATGGTCACCCTGTGTACAGTTAGAACGGAAATCACTTTCTTTATAAACAGTTTCAAAAGTTACGTTTACTATTGACTAACCGGCCGCTAATTGTTTCCGAACAATACCGAGCGCTTCCGGATGACCTCGAACCACTCAGAAAACTTCCGAATAGCTCTCGAGCTTTTTTATTTCCTTTACAGACATACTTTGGGAGAAAACCAAAATTTTTACAATTTTCCGGAGAGATGCCGGACTATCGGGCATTCCGGACTGTTGGATGCCGGATTAATGGACTTCTACTGTATCAAATTTACTTATAATTAAAATTCAGACACAACTTTAAAATTGTAATTCAAAAATGCTTTAGTCATTTGTATTATCAATCGACATAAAGGTATTCTAGCAATTATTATTGTAATACACATCTAAATTTCTTTTTCCAGCGAATTAATTATGAGTTTTATTTATTATAAATGTCTAATTCATGAAGTTTGCTTCAGTCAGGATATTGAAGTAAGCATAATATTGCAAAAAATATAATTGTGAACAATTTACACACACATATAAATTAGAACGTAATTTTTTTTTTTACAATATTATGCAAAGCTAATAAAGAATTAAAGTTCATAAAGTTGAATAAAATATTAATTAATTCAAAATCATCACTAAAGATATGATTTTAATGTAAAGTCTAACCCATGGGAAATGGATATCTCATTTTATCTGTATATGTATTATAGATAAAATATATTATATTTTATCTGTATTATAGATTTTGAATGAATAAATAATAACAAAGTATTAATTGAAAAAATTAGATAGCTAAGATATGGAAAAATTATTTAAATTATATATAATTTGAAGTAATATGCTAATAAAACTATAATCTGATATTTTAATTAATTAATGGAAATATTGTTTAAACATTAGTTCAAAATGCTTAGATTAGAGAAATATGAAGTACAAGAAACTATTATTTAACAAGTAGTTTGAATAAATGTGCTACTTAAAAAAATATATTGTTAGAAAACGGAGAAAAAAAACTCTATGAGAAAAACAAAAGATTTTAGAGAAGATATTACTTTAGAAACTATGAAAATAAAATAATTTTATATTGTAAGTAATATAAAAATTATATAAAATAATAGCAAAGAATCACACATTTTTCATACAATAATTTATTGTCAGAATAATGTAAAGCAGGTGAGAATAAAATAGTTATTGAAACAATATTAGTTAACAAATTTTCAAAATGATCTTGGTTTGTAGAATCAGTTAAAAAAAGTAATGAAAGTGATTTTAATGAGCTCTTGAAATTTGATTAGTCCTAAACATTGCTTAAAGTAACTAGGTAAAGTTCGTAGTTATTCGTCCATTGTCTGATATCCTTGGCACACAAAACAATGTGAAGTTAGGAAACTTTTATAACAATTTTAATTCAAACATTTGATTTAAAGTTTTAAAATCTAGTGAGATTATTAATCTCGTTTATCATAATGAATGTATTTAAAATTAATTACTGACACATTTATGGAAATTGCTTCTAGAAGAATTCTATTCACACATGATTGAAATATTCATTTTTGTAAGCAAACAAATTTTAATTTCTAGACTTTTTTCGAAAGCTTAAAGAGCTTTTTCTCTTTTTACTGCATTACAGTTAATTTTACTTATAGATAAATTGAGTTGAAGATTTTGTTCAGGATTAAAATTTGAACTCCTCAAAACTTAGAAATTGAAAATATTTTATCAATTTATTTTAAGCTATATTAGAGAATACGAATAAACGAAATTTTTCTTAATTTAAAATATACTTTTAGAATTTCTTTTAATACATTTAAAATGTTGAAGCATGTGACAGTGATATATATATATATATATATATATATATATATATATATATATATATAAATTAACCTAATACTTGTTATAATTTATTGTAATCATCGAAGACTTTCCTGTTTGCAATGGTATTATAACGTCTTATGTCTTAATGTGAATAATGAAAAATGCACTTTTTATTGAGAGCTAACTTTGATCATTTTGTTAATTTCTGTTAGAGTTTTGGTATATCTTGAATTTTGTTTTAGATATATGTGTGTGTGTGTGTTTATTTTAAAATGAATAACTTAATTCCTAGCGAATGAAGTTCATCTTTAGTTATACAGAAATAAGAGCAAGCTGAAACTAAAAAAGAAAGTACTTATAATTATGAAAACAAGGAAAGTAAAAAATTGAGATACATTTTTAGGCATTAAACAATTTCTTCGCGATGGAAATGTGTGATATTTTGACATTTAGATTTATTTATTTTAATTATTCAAAATCTTAGAACTTACTATGGTACTTCAGTTAATACGATGTTTCTTCTTCCTATAAGTTTTAATTTTTGCGCGTAGATAAATAAAGTAGAAAAATAAACACTTATACCTTAATCTTTTTCTACTTTAAGATCAAATTAATGCACGATTATTTTCTTTATTCATATAAATTAATTTTTTAATAACAATTTCCAATCAAAGCTATATTTCCCTCTATGATAAATATTTGCAATAGTAGCAAAATATTAGATAAAAATAATCAGTAGTTCAGTTTGCATTAATAAGTGAAATTGGATTAATTTTTTTTAACAATAGGAGTTGTAAATTTAAATTACTAGTTGAATGTAGTACAAGTTTGATGTTATTATGTGAAAAGAAATGTTCCTTATATGAAAGTGTTAGAATAAATTCTGCCATTTTATTATAACAAAACAGGTAATTCTATTAATTTCCTCTTTTCTGTATTATAAATATAAAACACTGTGTTGTTCACTTATTGAAAATAATTTACATTATTTATATTTACTTTCCATGCTTAATGTTCTGAAAAATATCTCAATAACTTATATAAAACATTTTTCTTATTAAACCAGTGATTCTCAACCTGTGGGGCGCAACCCCCTAGGGGAGCGCGAGCATATCCAAGAGAAAATGTTATTTAAAAAAAATTGATTAAGTGACTGAAAGGAAAGAACACACACACACATACAAAACAAAATACATTTCAACATATTTAATAATTAACTTATTAAATTAAAACAACTTACTAAATTAAAAACAAATTTAATAATTATTAGTGACATCCTTGGGCCTGTCTTTCAGAGCAAAGTTTTTCGAAGGAGGGTTTAATATTAGAAATAGACACTCTCAGTTCTTTTTCTATGTTTAGCTGAGATCTATATTTTGTCTTCAAAGAAGCCACCGCAGAAAATCCAGTTTCACAAAGTTAAGATGTTGAAAATGGTAGTAGAATGCGAAATGCCCTTCTTTTTAGTGCAGAAAACTCATCATCCACTCCTGCCCAAAATTCAAGGAATGATTTATTATTAAATTGTTTTTTGGTTTCACCGCTTGCCGTGAAGTCTATGAAGGTTTCTTCCTCTTCGATTGAGAGTCCTTCGGGAGTATTTTGAAATGGATCCCTCACCCACTTGTAACTAGATATCAGTTTGTCGTCAGCAAGAAAGTACTTTTTAAAATTCTTTGCTAGCATTGCTAAATGATTTTCAATGGTTACAAAAATAACTTTTACATGTTGTTCTTCAGCCTTGTAAGTTTTAATACAATCATTCAAATTTGCAAACATTGTTAAGTTTTCTTGCTTTAAATTTCTGCTCCACAATTCCAATTTCCTACAAAAAGCATTAACTTTATTACTCGTATCCAATATATGTGTATTTACTCCTTGCAGTTGAAGATTTAAGTTATTTAATTTCTCGAATATGTCGACCATGTAGCTCAATTTCAACACAAATAAACTATCACGAAAACTCTCAGCTTCCTGTATGTTTTTCTCTTCTAGGAAAACGGCGATTTATTCTCTTAATTCATAAACACTTTGAAAAAATTTCCCTCGTGATAACCATCTTGCTTCGCAATAAAATAGTAACGCCGAATGTACTGCACCCATGTCTTTACAAAGTGTGGAAAAGATTCTTGATTTCAGGGGTATCATTTTTATATAATTTACTACGGTTACAACCGTAGTTAACACAATATTCAAACCAGAACTCATTTCTTTGCAAGACAAAACTTCCCTGTGGATCATGCAATGTGTCCAGACGTACTGTGGTGGTTTTTGTTTCACAAGTGCTTAAATAATTTGGAATCTTCCGGACATAGAACAAGCACCATCCCACATACATCGGGCATATTTCGAAGCAATTTTTCTATTCTATGTTTTTCTCGTTCACAAAATCAATTACGGCAGCAAATAATGCGAGTGTGTTGTTGCTTTGATTTCTATTGGTTTGCAGAAAAGTAACTCTTCTACTGACAAATCATCACAAAATCTAACATAGGCAATGAAATGAGCATCTTTATTACTATCAGTTGCCTCATCGAGTTGTATTGAAAACAATTTGTCTCTCTACTTCGACAAAAGCTGACACTCTACATCTTCAGCTATATCAGCAATTCGACGGGCAACAGTATCATTTGAAAGAGGTCTAGACTGCATTTGTTTCGCAAAATTATCTCCAAACAAGGTAAACCAAATAAGGTCTTCACCAATGGTGTGAGGCTTTTTACATCTGTCTATTTTATATGAAACTTTGTAAGAGGCAATTAAAGCTTTTTCATTCACAGACAAAGTTTTTTTAAACAATGATTTTTGCTTTTCATATGATTTTAATTTTAATTCGAAGAATTCTCTGGGTTTGTTTACGTACTCACCATGAAGCATTTCCAAATATCGTTTAAGTTTATTAGGTTTCATGCTGTCTGCCGCCAACATTTTTGAGCAAATGATACACAGGGACCTTTCTTCTTCATTTACTTCAGTACTAGTGAACACAAAATTTAAGTATTCTTGAGAATATTTTCTTGATATTTTTTTCGGAACCACGCTCATCTGTGTACTTGTTGATGCTTGTCTATCGTCTAATGCTCGCTTACGCCCGCTTAAAAATTTATCCATGATTCTGCATAAGTATGCTGCCGTGAATATTTAATACGGTGAATTACAATTACACGAAAATATATATAATATACACATTCATAATAGATTCAATAGCGATAGAAGGATTGACTCGAATGAGATTGTCTGGAATTTGTCTGGTCAGTAAAAATTTAAGCTAGGAGCGTGCGCAGATGTGAACAAATGTTTTCTTATTGGGAGAAGGAGAAAGTTCTATGACGCCAATTTCAATTCCAGACAATCTAAACTTCTTGCGAAACCGTGAGAATGCCCGACATGGCGATACGCAAAAGCAATAAAAAAGCATAGGATTCTTGGTTTTTCAATGCTGAGGATCGGTGTTGCAAAATGTCAATAAATTTCGGTATTCTTGGTAATTTGTAAAGTTTAAAATTAAGGTTGTAGTGTAGGTTTAGCGCCAAAATACTCAAAATACATTATTATTGTATATATTTTGTATGCGGTGGGGAGAGGGGGACGCGATGAAAATTATGATTGAAAATTGGGCCATGAATACTAAAAGGTTGAGAAACTCTGTATTAAAAAATTTTATTAAGAGAAATTTTGACCTCACATAGTGGAGAACCTGATATTCTAAAGTTGTTTTTCTTCTTGATTGAACTTGATTTGATCCAAGTCACTTTTTAGTATCCAGATATAAAAATTATGCTATTTTTTAAAAATACATATTTTGAATGAGTCTTTGGAAATTTTAAAGATTATTTCCTTGTTATATTTCAATGTTTTTCAATGTAAGAAACATACTCCCATGGGACATGGTTAGTATTCATAAGCCTTTTAAAAATTTGCAACTATTATGTTATTCATTTTATCTCTTCCCAAATTTTGGTTTAAAAAAGATTAATCGTTCTAATAGTCATGACATTTTTATAATATTTAATGATTAAATTTATAAATTTATTGAAGATAGTCACTACTGAAGCATGTAGTAATGATTTATGTCATCAGAAAGACAAGAATCTTTTTCTATACTTCCTATTGAAATTTTGAAATAGAACTGCTTACGAGGAAATTATAGCTTGAAAAATAAGAAATCAAAAAAATACTACTTTTCTCGTTAGGACTGATTTACTAAGAACACATAAAATTAGGATTATTATTTTGATGTCCTATCTTTGACTACGTTTTACAAATTGGTATGGTATCAAAACAGTAGAATACAAAACCAGAATGGATTCGTTAGGTGATTCTGACGTATCCTAATGTGCCCAATTCATTTGAAGAATTAATAACTCTTAAAGCACCTTATATTGTGTTTTGTTTTTTCTAAATTTATTTTTAAATATTTATGTGCATGAAATTTTAAGACAATTTTTGTTATTATTAATTAAAATTAAGGTAATTGCTTATATATATTTCAAAATTTAATTAGTCGTTATATTTGTAGTTTATATTTTCAAAAGTTGTTTTCAAATATTTGTTTTTAATTTAAAACATATGGAAAATTGATTAGGTGAATAGTTATATTTTTCTTCATATACTTTGTGTATTAAATATAATTAGAATTAGTGTAAATATTAGAGATATATCAAGATTTTTCTTGTGTTAAATTGTATTGCATGAAAAATTAAAACTAGAATAATATGTGAAATAATGCCTGGGTAACTAGAAAGCAATTTATCATAAAAATGGATGCTATTAATATTATTTGTATTGCTTCATTACCTATTTGTTCACCAATTGTAGAATGCGTTGCAACATATACTTTTCGCCGAAAATCTGTATACAGAAAACATTCTTCTTTATTCACGCTTAAATATCCATTAATTTCTTGTGTTAAAAAAGCAATACACTTCTTATTGATTCATTAAACTTATATATTTCAACTAACAAAACAAATAAGCCTGCTTGTCGCTAAATTTAAGAAAACTTTCCAAATGGCATTCAAAAGTCTTGCCGAAAATCAGCGTACACTTAAAAAAGTAGCATTCACCAATAATTTATTATGCGTTTATTTTCTCAAGATACAATTTTGAAGTAAGTTTGAACTGTTCTAAAGTCTGTTGTTTGAATTTTGCTGTAGAACTTTTTCTGGAAAACTTATCAGGTAAAAGAAGAAAAATAAGTGTTAATGAAAGAAAGATTATAGCAAATCTTGAGAAATCTGGGAAATCACTCAAAGCAATAGCTGAGACAGCTTATAGGAGACATTACACGATGCAAAAAGTTGTTAAAAGCTATAAATCAATTGGAAATTTAACATCAAAACCGAAAACTGGCCACCAACAGCACTGACGCTTCGACAGACTCGGTTTGTAATTCAGTCTGTAAAAAAAGATCCTCCATTGTCAACAACAAAAAATGTGAGAGATTCTAGAAGAGAATGTTGGTTTAACTACAATTCGAAGAGTATTGAAAAAGCACAATTTTCAAGCTAGGGTTGTAGGGAAAAAGCCATACATTTCCCCAGTGAATAGTGTAAATAGAATTACATTTGCAAAAGAACATTTGGATAAGACTGGATTACTGGAACTAAATAATTTTTTCAGATGAAAGCAATTTTTTTTCTTTTTTAAAATAAAAGGAAAGAAATATGTCTGGAAGAAACCTGGTACAGAACTCAAAAAAGAAAACCTTCTTCCGACTGTTATTCATGGAGAAGGAAGCATTATGGTTTCGGGGTAAATGGGAAGCAGTTGGGTTGGTAACCTGGAGTTTGTAAAATATGCGAAATTAAGCTTTTAGTCCAGCTTTGTAATATTTCTGTAATAATTATATATAAGGAAATATTCGAAATTTCGATGCTTGAAATTGGATAGAGCGAGAGATAGCGGTTTTCAAAGCTCGAGATTGAGCGTAATCGGTATTTTGAAAACCTGATATGAAGCAAAGTGACATAACCTTAGTTGACAATATCACAGCAGCGCTTGCCGTGAAAAATAGAAACTACACCAAACACTTAAAGGCTTAAGAAAGGAAGAGAAAGATTAAAATCAAAGAAAACAAAAAACCAATGACATATCTTAATCCGAAAAGAAGTCTTTCGCTCACATTGTGCAATAATAAATATGAAGTCAACAACCAATATTTTCATAAATAAAATATCAATTAAATTTTATTAGCGTAGTTACTTTCTCTGAAAATAATTACACCCTTATAAAATATCTGCAGCAAAAAAATAAAATTCATAAAAACCATGTCTTACTACTATTTAGCGCAATATCGGAACACCTGTTTTGTGGTCATTGTTATTATGAATTTACTCAGAAGAGTGAGCAAAAATATCAAGACTGTTTTATCTCATCCTGTTAAATTCGTCTTGTTACTTTTATTTAATACACTTTATATCTGTACAAATTTAGAATTTCTATTTTTTGAGTTACCTAAAATGATTTATTTTTCAAAATTCTTTTGTAATTATTCTTAAAAATGGAGCCTTAAGAAGAACCATGTTTAACTACCACAAAAATGATAATTTAGACATTTTATTTCAAATTTTTGTGAGTTTTGCAGATTTATTAAAATACAGAAGTTTTTAAATTTTCTTATTTTGATTAGCTTAAAATATTATCTCGATCAAAAGAAATTCTTAGTCATAAAATTTTGCATTTTCCAATATTTTTGAATCTATTAATATACACTGAAATATGAAATATAATTCAAAATTGTATATGATAGAAAATTAAAAAGTAATAACCACAGTTATTTCAATAAGAGTTTTACAAAAGGTTCAATAAGAGCAAATAAATAATAAGCATGCAATGATCACCTTGAAGTAGTTAAAAAGATTCCAGATAAATCTTCAAACAGAAACTAATCAAATGTGTGATTTGTGTGATCATAGTGAGATTTACTTTTTTAGTTGTAAATCATTTCTGAGATTTTCTAATGTAAACTTCTATGTTGCGATCTATTCATACTTGTTTTGTCTATATGGCATCCAAGTTTGGAGTTTTTATATTTATTGATTTGAAAATCAGGTTCAAATAAGAGTTCAAAGATTCATAGAAGGATTCAAAATATGATCAGCATTAAAAAATTAAGGAAAACATGTTATGAACTTGTTTTTGAATTGTAGACTGTTTAATGAATAATTTTAAATCTGCTTGAATAAAAAGAAAATGTTAATTTTCATTATAATATATTTATGATTATAAAGGAATCTATTTAAAAACAAAAATAATTAATGCAATACTTTTATAAAAAAATAAATATTTATTATGACATATATTTTTTATTCAACAGTATTCTCATTAAATTGTATTAATATCATTGTATTTATATCATGCATTCAATATTTTTACTCAAGAGTATTTTTATTGTAAAACTATGTTAATAATATATATAAAAGACATAAGGAAATATAAATTTATATTTACAATTAACTTACTTTCGAAAAGAATTCATATCAATAATCTAATTTTAAATCTATGTTGAGAATTTAGTTGTTATATATATATATATATATATATATATATATATATATATATATATATATATATATAT
>JAPDSC010022034.1:138259-149175 GCA_026290005.1 Latrodectus geometricus | reverse complement strand
AAAAAAAAAAAAAATTATATTATTCTCTTGTTTTCAACTTTCAGAAAATTACAGTTAGGTGTAAAATTGATTTTAAAAAGGAAAATTGCTTTAATAGATATATTCTAATACTTTCCACGAAATTTTAATTCTCAATGTAATGGAGGATTGAAATTTTAATCGCTAAGTTTTACTCGTATTAGAAGAGAAATCTTGTCTTTATAATTTAAATAATTTGTGTTATTACTAAATTATCAAAACATATGACCGGTTATCATTTCTGTCACATTATTTGTAGATAAAATTTTAATAAGTATTGAAATTAATAATTTGCCTAAAATTCAAAATTAATAATAAATAAATTTAACTAAAATTAATAAAAAATCATAATTGTAGATTATTTAGGAATTGTATATATATATATATATATATATATATATATATATATATATATATATGAAATATTTTCTAACATTTTTTTTAAAATTACAAATTATAAAACATTTTCTATTCTTCAGCTTTTCTAGAAAATTCAGAATGTATAATTAGACACAAAAATGAAATGGATTGCTGCTCTCGAGAAACACATGTATTGGATTTACCAGTTTTAAAAATTTTAGAAGAATCTAGCAAGAGTTTACCTGAAAGACAAATTTCAACTTGCTGGTAAGTTCAATGTTATACACTTACATGTTATACGTGAAGATTTGGCCGATTTGAGGTACACTCACTATGTCTTTTTCAATCATTATTTTTTGGTAAGCTAATTATGCTGCAAGCAGTTTAGGAGTATGATTGTGGATGATCACAGTGATCTCAGATCAAGATAAATCTCAGTGATCGTATATTTGAAGAAATCAAGTATTTGTGATATTGATCTATAATCGCAGTATACGAGAAACAAGGTGTGTGTAACGTCCCGTGAGTGGTGATCTGATGGGAACAATCCCTCTCCTGTCGTTGCACCAGTGCATGTGGTAAGAAGCATATTGTGCACATGTTAGCATTGCATTTTTTAAAGCGTCAAGAATCGTTAGACAACAAATTCAATCTGTTAAATCATTTGGTATTTACTCATACCAGTTTCGATGTCACACACAGCTAAGTGGTAGAAAAGTAATTAGCGCTCTTGAATCTAGTTCAAAAGTTCAGGGGTTAAATCCCACTTCTGGTTTTGAAGTTAGTAGTTGAAGTTTTGGAATCTTTAGGCCCCGGTCTAATTAGCCCTTGTGTGCAAAAGATGATCGTTAAACGACAAACCAAACCAAAAGTAAAGCAAAGAAGCTGAGTGAAATGTCTGTAACAAGAATGTTGTTCCGTTAATCCTTGAGTTAAATCCATTGACACTTTCTGCCAATGGTACGATGAACGAGAGGTATGCACAGCCTAATGTATGGCATTGCCCTTACAGGCCGATTTCGTTCTGCCTGCAATCACAACTATCACAGGATACAAGTTTGGTTACACCATGGTGAGAGACTATTGAACTGTTGTGTTATGCTTCGCAACACTTCCCTCGCACCTTGTTTGTGATGGTAATGGATTTTCCTCCCATATCCTTGTATTACGCATTGCTGATAAATAAAACATCTTACGTTATATCTATGAGGAATTAGAACTTGTTGTCCTTCCTTAACTCCAGTGCCTGCCGTAAGCAATTTCTAAACAAAGTAATGCTCGAGTATTCGTGGCAAGCAAGTTTTAAGTGTTTTTTCCTATCAAATTGAACTGCTTCTATTGCGAACATAATTTCGCAATCTGTAACCAAACGACAACATGCCATCGATGCTTGTGAAACTGTCTCAGAATACTGCACCCACATTTACATTAGATTATGCTTAGCTATATATTGGAACCGCTTGGACTGCTATATTGAAGGATACACCCAAAACTTCTTTGTCGTGTCCCTGTTACATTTTGGTAAATATTTAGGTCCTCTTATCCATCCTTGTCATTCTTGGTGTTGCATTTTGTTGGCCAGCAATGTGAACACAATTTATTTTCAGATGTATTTTTAGAAAGATCATGTTACAGATGTGCCGATATCATCAAGAGAATAGACACAGTTCGAAGATAACTCTAAGGTGTTTTAATAAACTAGTCTATTTTTTCTTTACAGCCCGATTTCACGTTATATACAATGTGCTACCAATGTTGCTATGCAATGCTCGGAAGGTGCTGCGAATTTCACAGTGGAATATATCAGGCGTGCTACAGGTGAACAAACTGAAGCAGTATGCCAGAAATTGCCCAATTACCCAGATACTGACGAAGGAACTTGTCCTGAGCCAACTCCAGTCTGTTCTGGTTCTGTTATGATTTACTTTGATAAATATATTCTCCTAATATGTTTTTTCCTACTTAAAAGGAAAGTCTTTTAAAAAATTAGTTTCCCCACTGTGTAAGTTTTTCAAATTATACTTCCATTAACAAGTGTCTAAATAATTTTGAATTTTTAATATTTTATTTTTAACGAGGTTATTTTGAAGTATCTTAATTTTTTTTATATATGATTGACAAAACTTTAATTTTTATTGAAATTAATCCTTCAAACTTTTTTAATAATTAGAAGCTTTTGTAACTTATATTGTACAACTTTGAATTTTTTTTTTTTATATTTGTAAGTAGAGTTAAAATCTGATTATAAGAAATCATAATCTTAAAAGATTTATAATATATACCTATGAAAGTTCATGAAAGAATAGTGAACTTCTTCAATATATTAATGAAAGAGGGACATTTTAAAATGTACTCTAATGTTTAGTCGAAACATCATTTGATAATTAACGAGTTTTAGTATAAATTGCTATTAAATTATTAGTAATAATTTGCTTATAGGATATATTTTGTCACTTAAGAATGGTGACTATAATTATGTATAATTTGAAATAATGTACAGTTTACATTGTGAAGTAAATTCAAATTAAATATTTCTGGAAACATTTTTTTGAGTTCTCGATAAATTTTTATCTTTAAATTCTTGTACACGTACATATGTTAAACTATTAGCTTTAAATTTAAATATCAAATTATTATTTTTAGAAAATAAGTATGAATCTTATATTAAAAGGATAATCGCAGATTTATTTTGGTATAATATTGAATATAAAATTTATCTTTTAAAAAAATATTGAATGATATCTAAGGATTTATTAATTTTGATATGGAATGCAAATTTATGCCTCTTAAAAATATTTTTTTTATTGAACTAATTTTCATCTTCTGTTAGTGAATAATCATTCATGAATATCATTGTTTGAAGATTACAATTATATACTTGTATATATTTATTCGAATTTCATTTATATTTTAGAAAATGATACAAGCTATTTTAGTCTTGATATTGTCATTAAAGATACATATTGCTAATAAAATTTATTAAACTACTGCAATTTTGTACTTTTTTAATTTATTTATTAAATGTGATATTTTCTTTTCGTTTTCAAGTAAGATTGATTATTAAAATCTCGGATAGTTAGGATTTATTTTTACAATTAATTGAAACTAAAATGTTGCGTCTATATAGAACATTCCTTTACATCTGAAATTAATTTCATTCTAGTATTATTGAAGACTTGACAATTGTATCTTATTTCTGATTGATGAAATGCAATATGAGCCAATATTAAGTTACTTTTCCAAAAGAAACTTTATTCTGAATAGAATATCATTTTTATTTAAAAAAAAACCCATCAATTTTAGTAAGTTAATTATCTTGGTACTTCTTCGCTTTTATGCCATTATACAAATTTTGATAAAAAATAAAACTATTTGTATGTTGATTCTTGATATTTTTTCAATCATTATTGGAAGTTATCACTGTATTTTTAAATAATAGCTCATTTCAGATGTTTTGATTAACTCTGTTAGCCGAAATGCTAGTCACAACTCTATCAATTCAAAGGCTTCAATGTTTAATTTCCAACATGAATCATTGTTCTGGCTATCTGTTTAAAGGTTTTTGAGTTTAAATCCCACCTTGCGCTTCGATGTTTGAAGGTTTCGATATCCACAAAATGATTCTATTAATTGTTCGATGCCATGAACATGCATATTTTTTAGTATGCTATTTAGAGAGAGAGATTTTTTTTTCAAATCAAGTTATTAATAACAGCAAAATATCAAATAAAAACAAATATCTTCAAAAATATTCATGATTCAATATTTTTATGATGAAAATATCAAAAAACAGTTTAAGAGATTGTGTAATGCAGTAAGGAATTACATAATTATTGAACATATTGCATTAATTACCCTGATTTTATATATTTTTAAGTAATACTAGTAAAATCTGTCGGGAAATTATAAAAATCTACTTGTCTTACGCAAAAGATATCTCAAAGAGAGGAGAGTTTTTCTAAACTCACACAGTATCGAATGCATTTTACAATCCAACGAATATATTAAATCAATATCATTATATAAAATTATATCAGATGCATTAAATAAAATTTATCTTTTTAATTAGATAAAACATCAATTGAAGCAAAGATAGTAACTTTCATCAAGACATTGAAAATTGTCGAAAATTAATCTAATAATTTGAAACAAATGTCAAGTAAATAAAGTGACATGGATTGAAATCTATTAAAGATATAAAGTAAACAAAAGAGTGCGATAACTTCCATTAAGTTTGTTTTGAAGTTGAATTTAGAAAAATAATACTTAAATACAGATATATTTGGAAAATAATTCTTAAATGCATTTTAATAATATGAATGATTAAGAGAAAATATATGTGATGTGCGAATATTAATAAAATCTTGAATCACTTCTATTTTATTAAATATTTTGAAGCAATCTTTTTTAATCCAAAAATTTAAATTACAAATCGGTGGAATTTTTGAAAAGACTATTATAAAAACATTTGAAAATTTATATGGTTGGGTGATTCTTATGAAAGCTTGTTAAGTAAACAATTAAAAATAATGTTCTAACATTAAATGATTGAATCACTTTACATAATGACATGAATGAATAATGAATGAATCCCTTAACCCTTACATACTCTGTTTTTAATTTTCGTATATCTTATAATAGTAAATAGATAAAAGGAAGAGAAAGAGATAGAAATAAAAGAATAATAATTAAGTATAACTTAAATATTTATTAATGTAATTGGATTATTTAAGTAAAACTTTTCTTTTATACTTAAATTTTTATTTTCTTGCAGATGACTATTATCAGAATATTTTCCTCTTTTGTATTTTTTTTTCAGTTTTAGATATTTTACGTACTGTAAAATTTTGTTAAATAATATATAATTCTTAAGAATCTCAATACTTGTAAATTTACGGGAATAATGTTCAGACACTAATGTAGTTGTTGATACAAAAAACTTTCAAGAAAAATAAAAATTAATCTTTTCTTATCAATGAAACTCTTAGACGACGAAAATTGTTTCGCTCGAACTTTCAGTTCAACAGCTCATATGTTTGATTTTCCTTTTAGGTTTGGATATTTGTAAAGGCTTGGAATCTACTTTTAACTATAAATATTGATACAATAAGCTCTCATATACAGTGACCGTAAAGCGACAAATAAAACTAATAAAAAAAAATCTAAAACCAATCTAATAAATAAAGCAAGAAAAAACAAATAAAATAGGATATCACTTTAAATATCTATAACATAAAATTTCACCTTTTGTAAAATTATAATTTTTTAAGTATTTTCTTGAAAAAACGTTTTTAAAATAAGCATATTTAAATCAAAAAACACAAAAATTACAGCATTTTAAAAACCTTATTACCTTTCCTAAACATCATTAGTTGTCAACGTCAAAATGATATGATGTTACAATGAAAACTGCATCAGTAATAATTTTATCGAATTTGTTGATATGTATAATTTTTTTGTCATTTTCTCAAATTTGTCTGGTTAATAATTTTGTAGTTTTGTGGAATTTGTCTGGTTAATATCGAGCTGCCGATGACTCAGTTATTTCTGTTACTCATAGTTTCATTATGACTCACTTTTTTAACTGGTTTGATTATGAATAGAAATAACTGAGTCATCGGCAGTTTGATATTAACCAGACAAGTTTGACACATTTTTTATGCGAATTACTGATACAGTTTCATTGCGACTCCCTTTTTAATTGGTTTGTTTCTAAATAGAAATAACTGAGTCATCGGCAATTTGATACTAACTAGACAAGTTCGACAGAACTATTATATGAATTACTGATCGTTTCATTGTGACTTCCTTTTTTTAATTGATTTTATTTTAAATAAATAGTCACAATGTAACTATCAATAATTCGCATAATTTTTTGTCGAATTTGTCTGGTTAATATCAAACTGCCGATGACTCAGTTATTTCTATTCAAAATCAAATAAGTAAAAAAAAAGGGAGTCACAATGAAACTAAGTAATACCTATAATAATTTTGTTGAACTTATCTGGTTAGTTATTAAACTGCCGATGACTGATTTATTTCTATTTAAATTCAAACCAATTAAAACAGTGACAATCAAATATCATTAAAAATCGCAAACATATAAAACATGTTTCCGACTTTCTAAAAGTAAGATTTTACAGCCTCTATGGAGGAAATGATATTATTATCTATCTCCGAAACTAAAAGTAATATTGGTGACCATAATTTTTACAAATTTTAGCAAAAGAAAAAGTGAACTATTTTATACACATATATAAATTACTGAAATTCCATAAAAATGTAATGAATGAATATGCATGTAGTATACGGATTTTTTTTTCAATAAAAGGTGTATAACAAGATGAATAATGTATGTGAAACTCATTATTTTAAATCTTATTTGAAAACACCAAAGAAATGTTGGAAAAAAATCTGTAACATGCCATAACATAGTTTAAAATTAGTCTATTCAGATTTTCTTGTGATAATAAAAAATTTAAAATAGTAATATTTTTACTAGAGATTATTACGTATGTACATTTGTGCAGACTAAACCAAAAAAATTAATACAATATTAGTGTTTATTTATATTGGAATTTATGTTATAATGAATTGTATTCCACCAAAGAGTTTTTATATCAAGATGAAAATTAATTCTTTCATTCATGTTAAACGAAAGTAAGAGCACAATGCTAATATAAAAAATGAATAGACAAATGATACCGTCTTCGACATATCATTGAAAATGTTTAATCTTTCTAAATGGACTCACCTTGTTAAAGTAATAAAGTTCCTTGTCTAACGTATAATTTTTACTGCCACAATGAAAGAATAACTTATTACTGAAAAGATGGTATGTGGTTGATTTTTTTTTTCATAAAATAAGGACTTTTCAGCTGTCATTGTTTTTGGTGGTCTTTTTTTCAATCACGCTAAATTGAAATTTTAACAACGTTCTTCATGTCCATTGTTCTAAAACTGATAACATAATAAAGTTGTATTAACATATTTTAACGAACTTTAATGTTTGATTAAACAAAAATTATAGCTCTTTCTTACTAGAAGAATTTGCCAAGTATGACTGTTGTTGTGCAACTTATCCAAACAATCATTAAATTCAATATTTAAAAAGAATAATTAAAAATACCATAATATAGTTTGCTGAATATTGTGAATTTAATTTATTTCATATGTATTATGATTTATAAAATATAATATGAAAACCTCAAAAAATAAGAAATTTTATTCCAATTCAAACATTGGTTTAGATAAGAACATAATTTGTTAGCTTGTTAAGTTGGTTTTTGCTTTTTTGTGATAATAAAAGGTATATCTCTAAGAATTTTTTATTAAGAATATATATTAAGAATTTTTCTTCATATAGATTCTAAATAAAATTATTTATATAAAAATTTTTAATTTAGTATTAAGAATTTTTCTCTAAGATATTACCAATATATTGTTTAGTGTTACATGTAAAAGCATTATAAAAACGATAAATAAACACAACTTGAAGATCCCTATTAATTCTAACGAATGTACATTCATCCTAACAAATTAATAATTCTAAGTACTCTGATTGCAATATCAAATACTAAAAAGAAATACAATTAATCTCAAATTTCACAAAATGGTAAATTCATAAATAATATGGTTTTTTCCATCATGTTGAGAAGTGTTTATTAGGATGAATGCGAACCATACGCAACATAATCTACAACATCTAATACATTTTCAAGCTTTTCAAAATATAACTTCCACACAATATTTAATGAATTTACAGTTATGACATGAATCTATAGCTGTAAGTTGATTAATTCCGAATAACAGGAAATATCATTGCTGTAATGGTTAGAAGTTTGGGGAAATCTAACTTTTACAAAAATGTCTTGATAAAAGTTGGAGTTAAATTTTAATAATTACATATTGAACCTTTATCAAGCTATTGTGGTAAAAGAAGTTATCAATGATTTTTGGTATAAAGCTCGAAAGGGAGAGATTATCTATTAAATTCCCTATTTTGTATCTAAAATATAATATGTCATATTTTATACAGTATCCTAAAAAAAGTTAAATCACACTTTATTTTTTAGTTAATAATATAAACTGTAAATATAATAGGCATAAAGTATGATTTAAGAATATGTCCTTAGATTTATCTTCCAAATATTTTTCAAGGAATTGCAAGAAATAAAAATAAATTTGAAATATGTATGTCATTTCAAAAATATGACATCGTAGGACAAAAATGAACAAGCCTAATTCATTCGAAGCGAATTAATTCTTTTTATTACTGAATTAATTCTTTTCGAACGAATTATGCTTGTTCGAAGAAGAGATTTAAAATAACTTTAAAAATTATTTTGACAATAATTAAAAAATTAAATAGTTGATTAAGAAAAATATGATGAATTTATGTATTTTTATTAGGGATTAAAAGAGAAAAATTCTGTATTTTTTCTTTAATACTTTTTTTTAATACTTTTATTATCTCTTTTAGAGTAAAGTTGATTTCTATAGTATTTTGAATTACAAAGTAGATCAACTGATTTGGCAACTATTTAAGCAATTTTATTTCCTGAGTGTTTGTCAACCAGTGTGTTTTTTACTACTTCACACATACTTATATTTTTGCACTAGATTCTTCATATTTAACTTTTTTTTGCAAAAGGAAGCTAGTTTCTTTTGGAAAAAGATTTTAATCTATTGAATTTGTTCCAAGGACAAAAAATATCCTTGATAACTGTAATAACGACAATTTTTGATTTTGAGTCAATTTTTCATCAGTATCTAACACTTTTAAGATTTTGCTGCGGTTGTTTTTTAAAAAAGTAAAAGCAATCTGTATCATCTGCTTCTCAACTTCTTCTTAGTTGTCTCTTAAAACTCACATTTCTTATATCTAGTTGGAAATTATGTTTATTAAATGGAAATAGATCCAAAATAAATAAAGCTGTTATTTAATTTGAAGCTGTCAAGTGATTTTATTTGTAACACTAATTTTAATAAATTTAAAATTATACGTATGAAACCAGTTTATCTTTTTTCAATGAAAATATTTAAAGCATCGTGGAAGTTAGTATAGAAGAAATAAATATACGTGAAATGAAAAAAAAAAAAACAAAAATAAAAAAACTTTCTTTAGTTTGGACATATGGATTCAGAAAATAAAATTGTTGTAAGAAATATATACAAAGATGTATTTCAACTAATCTATTTTGTACTTCAAAATGCAAGCAAATCTTGCAAAATATAGTTGTACCAAACAATAAGAAACTTTAATATATTAAAATGTTACGTAATTTTTTATTAACTAATTTTAAAAAGTTAAATTTTTTTATTTATTTTTTTATAAATATGAGACCATGCCATTATCTGTAATGTACTTTTTAATGTGAAAAATGTTTATTGCTTCAAAACTGATGTTTCTTGAGAATTCAATAAAAATCTTGTTTTCGTAATTCCAACTAAAATTGCTCAGTATTTGTTCAGGATAACAGGATTACGTGTGTATTTTCACCTAGAAATTACTTTGAGTTTAATGAAGACAGAGTCTCATTTTTGGTTGAAAACATTTAATGGAAATACGGTACAGATTTTATAGATATATTCTTAAAGTCACTTAAGAAATTTATTACTTTAAATGAAATGCGAATTTATAATGAGAGAGATAATGTTGAGAAAAAATGAGCTTAATTTAAAGTATTTCATTAAAATAATGAATCAAATAAAGACATAGAGATATATTTAAGATAATTCTTTCTCTCTCTCTCTCTCTTAAGAAGGTATATTTTAGCATGTAAAATAACACTACTTTATTATTTACTGTCGTCTAATGGAATTTTAAATATAATTTGTAATTATTAACACAGGTTCCTTTTATCTTAATTAAATTTGCCCTTATGCTGAAAATTCATTATTGGAAATATATAAATAAATGCAAATGAAATTACTAATTAATCGTCCGATAGATTTAAATAGTATTTTATATAAAAAAAAGTTGTATGAGAACAACTCATTTTAAACTCAAAACATTCTAAGAACAATATGAAAGAATTTTCATACACTGATAAATGAAAGCATTTTTCTACTTGTGGCAAAGTTATCTTGAATCTCGGGTCCATAATTACTTTGTCTTTCGAGATGACTATTAAAAGTTGTGATACGAAAGAAGAAAAAAATGTAAATCACATTTGGAAAGAAAAGTGGCAAACAGAACTTTCAGGTGATTTGATTATAAAAATAATTTTAGCAACAGTTTCTCTCGAATATTTGGGTGCAATTTCAGATCTTTTTGCTATCGTGCTGGTCTAAAATTTAAAGCGCAGTTATTTATAAGTTTTCTACAGTTTATTATTGTGCACTCATATTTGTAGTTATTCTGTACTAGATGCATAATAATACAAAACATTCAAATTTTTAGATAGTTCACTTAATTTTGCAATATTCAAAATATTCACCGTTTACTGTAAATTGAGCTCTGTATGATGTCAAATTAATATTTTAATGATTAATTTTTAAATTATGTTTTTTTTTTTTTTTTTTTTTTTTTTTTT
>JAPDSC010022034.1:103236-123894 GCA_026290005.1 Latrodectus geometricus | reverse complement strand
TTTTACAACTAGACTAAATCATTTATTAAGTAATTTTACGTCATTTAATATTATCATGTATTAATAATGTGTTTTAATATTACATTGTAAGGACAATTGAGACATTAACTTGTTTATTTTTATAAGAAAAGGATATTCATAAAGATATCAGAATTTATTTATATTAACTGTTTCCATTTAATAATTAAAATGTGGCTGTTTTAAAATGAATCCTAAATTGTGTAAAAATTAATTTTAAGTAAAATAATAAATAAATAAAAAATATATCTGAATGTTATTTGCACAGAAAAAAATAAAACCGCAAAAGTTGAGGGATTTATTGGATTGCACTTCACAGCAATAATTTCAACAACATAAGCTTAAAGTATATATGGATAATTTACTGTGAGATAGCTGTCCATTATCTCCCATCCATTTGCCACTGTTAAATATCTAAACTCGAAGGTAACAACAAAAACAAGCATCCTCCAGCAATTCCCAAATATTTTTGGTAAATAAAATATCAGCGAAAACAATGGACATAAAAGTATAAGGGTACTTTATAGAGTATGTAAGCTGATTCAATCTACATGAAATCTGGCATTAATCTGTTGATTAATAATATTCTTCTTCACCTGATGAAAGAGTTACTGAACAGAATATGTTATTCGTGTATATGATTTGAGGCACAATGTCACCAGTGCGCACTATTGGTAAATTGCAGTTATAGGTGATGGTAAAATTAACTGTGGTGCCACGTTTTTTGGGAAATGCGGTGCTCTACAAATGTAATGTAATGAAACCTATAACATTGTCACTATCAGTTTAGCAGGCGTTGGGTATCATTTCTAAAGAAAAACAGTGAACTGAGATTGGAAACACTACATCATACCACTCCAAAATCCACATATTTGTATCTCGACAAAATAGATAACGCCAGTACCAGTGCTTGTAAATCATTAATAACTTTCCAATTATTTATGAATTTACTTATGACTTAGTATATTAATATAGAGTCTATAACTGCTGTTTTGTTCAAAATTAATTGAAAATAAATGTAAGGGTTAACAAAATACGAGTAGTCCTTGATATGAAATTTGGAGAACAAAGTCCCTGCTAAATATAACAACACAAAAAGTATTCTGTACCTCTAGTTTAATAATGAGAGAAGTGTTATGTGATTGCTCTAGCGTAAAACTGTGGGTGTAACGGTCTACACATGTTGATGCCATTTTGACCGCATGGCTCCTTCAAAAACATCTCACATTCCGTTGTTCAACTATCTTTGACACAGCTAGAGTAGGGTATACGTACCTACCATGTGAAACATGCGTACTGCGTATTGGTTTTGACACAGTTTGATCCATATAATCCTGTTACATTGTCTGTCTGATAATAGTCTCTTGACCTTTGGTTTGCTTGTATTTTCAGTTTTGCACTTTCCTCTTGGATTAAAAATCATTTGCAAAAATATATTCGACACGATAAAACAACACAATTTTTGTTAACTACAAAATTCCTTCATTTATATTTTCTTGTATCTGTATTAAAATGTAAAGCACTTCTCGTGATTTACTATTTCAGTACGTAGCATCTAATCTTCAGTTTATATATTTTACATTTTTGCATTCATAACATTTCATTTGCACTGACATATAACTTCATGTAATAAAAGAAACAAATGAATAAGTGAAATTAATAGTGTTTAATTTATTAATGTGTACGGCATATAATTTCATTCAAAAATTGTTAACTTAAGTGCTTTTAATTCGGTATATTCAAGAGAATTTGAAATTAATGTTTATGTAGGAAATATAGATTTGCTTCAAATGTCCATGAGTGTAACATTCTTTACATATAATGATTAAGAAAATAGATTAAATTAAATTTAAGATGTTCTTTTATCTGTACCAAAATGCAATGTACTCCTCGTGATTTACTAGTTCAATGTGTAGCATCTAATCTTCAGTTTATAGATTTTACTGTTTTACATTTATAAAACTTCATTTTCATTGCTATATAACTTAATGTACAGAAAACAAATGAATAAGTGAATTTAATATTATTTAATTTATTAATAATGCTTACGATATAATTTTATACAAAAATTATTAGCTTAAATGTTATTAATTCGGTATATTCAAGAGAATTTGAAATTAACGTTGATGTAGGAAATATAGGTTTGTTTTTAATGTCCATGAGGGTAGCTTTCTTTACATATAATGATTAAGAAAATAGATTCAATTAAAATTTAAGATGAGATTAAATTAAAGTAACAGAAATAAAACCCATTATTTTAATAATGCAATGCAATTCTTGCATGCATTTTTCCATTACTGAAGAAAAATTATTTACCAGAAGTCTAAGAAACTTATGTGTTATATTTTATTACAAATTCAAATCCTTTAGATGCAATAAATGAAATTAAATTCAATTTTTCAAATGTTACAAAGTATTGCATTCATATTTGCAGTAATCAACTCAAAAGCGAAAATCCGGTAGAAATTTAGAAATTCTCTAAGATGATAATATTAATGTCGCATTTGATAGCAAATAATTCTGAAAATATCTTTTCTAACATAACGCCTATCAATATGGTGTTAACGAATAAAACGTATTTAAAAGGATTTTTTTTAAATTTGTTTAGACTGAAAATATAAATAATAAATATTTAAAGAGAAATTTAAAATAAATATTAAACTGGATTTATTATTTCCAAACTGTATAAGGAATATAATATTTTCTTTATATTTTAAAACAGGGAATATTTAATAAGATATCTATCTGCCTTTCTGCAATCTATAAAGATGGAATATAGAAAATATGATTTTGTGTATAATTTTGAAGAAGGTAAACTTTTTTTAAAGATTTTATGAGAATTAGAAGTAATATGCAAAATATATTTTTTATGTATAAATATATATCAATTTTCTAAAATATTATATTATTTGTAATAAAATGAGAACAGATATAAGCATAGTTAGTATTCAAACCAGAGGCTAAATCTGAAAATCTTAAAAATACTAATTTTATTTGAGACGGTATGAATAAATATAATTTTAAAGAAAAAAAAGTTTTCTGGTAATTCTAAAAGAAAAGAAAATTTTATTAAAAATATACTAAGGACTCACTGAACAGAAAGAAAGAGAAATTGATATTGGAAAATTTTATGGGCAAAGAGAACATTGAATTAGATAGAATTTGTTATTTTTCAAATGAATTTCAACCCAAACTCAATCGAAAACGGAATTTTTAGTTTTTTCAGCTTTTATGTTATTGTTATGTTCAAATGTTGTTTTCTATTTTACTTGAAAATTGCTTTCTTCAAGAATTTTTGGATATACCGATCGGAATTACTTTCTTATTCTAGACACAGTGTTATTCATAAAGTGTATTGGAAGTTCGCTAAATTGTAATTGGTTTGAAAAATAAATGTGTATAAATGTCAACACAAAGACATGTAGAAGAGTATATATGTAAACTTAAATCTTACATTTGTAATTTATTTCTTTCAAAATGACCTTAAATTTAATATTATTAACAGATTTAAAATTTTTGTGAATTATATGAAATGGAATTTTAAGTGTTTCAAATGAAGAAAGCTAACCTAATATGGGAGGAATGTTTTTAATTTTATTATTTGAAAAAAAGTTTTTTATTTGATGGTTGGAATTACATCACAAGTATTACACATCAACATTTGTTAAGGTTTAATTATAGTTTTCGATAACTGTATTATCAAATTTATGCTTAAATATAGATTTTTCATTAATACCAACAGCTATTTTTAATTTAGACCGTTATTGTTAATGAATAAAGAAATATTTTAATGTTGAAATTGTAAGGTATTTTTAATGAATCGAAATTTTGCTTTTAGAGAGCATGTCTTTAAAACTTTTAAAATACTGGTAACTAGGCCGTATAATTAACAATTCTTCTCCAAAGTTTCTTTTTGTTCTATAACAATAAATAGCTATGAACTACAGATGACTTTTATAGTAATAACCTTATTATTTAAGTTGTTTATTCTTTTATGAATGACAAAAAATATATTATAAAAAATAAAAAAAAATAAATAAATAAAAATAAAAATAAAAAAAAAAAAAAAAAACCCAAAAAGTAAACTTTTTTTTTCGATTTTCTAGGGAGACATCTTCTAAAATACCAAAACATCTACCTTGAAATAATCAATATATGATAATTTTTGTACTAACGATTTTATGTTGTAATTATATAGAAAGTAATTTATCATTTTTTTAATTACTTTTGTGTAATTTACTTCTGTCTAACTTTTCTATCCGTTTTGATGAACAAAACTTAATATTAAAAACATATTTAGATGTCTTTAATATAAAGTAAATGGGGTATTTATGATTTTGATGAAATTATTATTTTGGTTTTTAGTATATAGTTAACACATATTAAATAAATCTGAAAATGTAATTATAAATAAATAAATACCAAACAACAAGAAATATATACTAAACAATTTCGCTTAGAAATATTATTCTTAAACCACCAGAAAATACTGCAATAAAAGACCGGAAAAAATTGTGAATTTAAATTATTAAAATGTAATTTTATTATTTTATAAGTTTGCTAATTTTAACTGTTTAGTTTTACTATAATTCAAAATTGAGCACTTGAAATAAACTGTGTTAAATTTTAACGATAGAAAAATCTATATTTGTGACATATTATTGTGACATATTATTCATAAATTATTTTCTTTGTTAATGCTTTGATTTTCGTTAAAATTCAGATTTCAGCAATGAATTTTTTAAAAATAAAAATTTCTGATAAGATTAATTATAATCTTGTCAAGTATAATAAACAGTTTAACACAATGCAATAAACAAAATGATTTTTAAAAATAAATGCAAGGAAACACACAATTATTCAATTAGTTTTAAAATTATTCCAGGAAATAATATAATTAACTCCAGTTTTTGTTATTCAATGATATAATTATAGAGTTAAATCATAGAGTATTTAGTGCTAATTTTATGCATAAAAGAATGAAATGTATATTTCATGATTTAAAAATTTAGCTTAAAAGAATAAGAGCTTTTAAAGTTAAATAAAGTTAGAATATATCTTATGACTAATTAAATAAAGCTGTTTAACATTAGTCAGAAGGAAAGGAAATAATACAATATTTAAATAAATAATTTAGAAAGCACTCTTTTTTATCATATCTTATTACTTCATAAAAAGAACTGTTATTGTCAATGAAATTATTGCTTAGAAATAAAGTTACGAGTAATGAATTCGAATTGATTCAATTGTTTAGTAGTCAGTTTAAAATTTAAATATTTGCTTTCAAATAAATTATTCATTGTATTTAATTTTGACTAACTTAATTATATCTTCATTAGTATACATAGATACTTTAGTACAGTAAGTATTTTTAAATAGAATAGATAATTTAAAACAGAAAAGTTACATAGTAAGTAAGCGCATTATTTAAAATTGTTTAATTTTTCGAATAATAGAATTCTCAGCTGGTAAATCTTATACATATAAGTTAAGTCTATTTCTTCACACATTTTTGTTAATTAATTATTTTAATATAGTTTAATTAGTATGATTCAATTAAAAATTCATATCACAGTAGGCAATTTTAATATGAATACAAAATAAATATGTTTAAATATTCCATAACCAGTACGGCATATTGATCCCAAAATTACTATAAATGATTTAAATTTATTTAAATCAAATGAGATTTCATTAAAACATGTAGATTATGTATATAAATGCAATTATAAATATATTTGCATTTATATGGTTTGCAGACCATTTTCACCGACATTCTGTAGCAAGTGCAAAATCCTTTGTTACAGTCATTTTATTTTGGATCATTATTCATTTATTGGGATTTCATAGCCTATATTTGTGGTCTCACTGATTTAAGAACATAAAATCCTTCACTTGCAATGATATTAAAACAGAATCATACGGTATTCGTAGTTATTTAAGTAATTTTTTAAAGTTTTATTTAAGTAATGGTTGCCAACATGTACTGTACTGGTGATGACCTAGTGACGGTCTGGGGTTTCATCGCTTATTATTGTAGATCCATACTAGTCCCTATGGTTTTCAATTGTATAAACCAACGAAATATGAATTATGTGCTACATCCGCTAATGATATAATTTTTACAGACTATACACATAAATATATTTATCAGTAGAGTAATCGAAGATACAATACAAAGTGAATCAGCCAACATACTAGAATCTATGGTTTTCAGTTGGGTAAACCAATGAAATATGAATTATGTGCTACACCCGGTAATATTATAATTTTTACAGATTACAAATAAATATATTTATCAGTTGAGTAAACCAAGATACAATTCAAAACGAATCAGCCAACATAATTTACAAGGTATTACGGCCATTTACTTTCTTGTATATTCAGTCTGTTAAAAATACTTTTGCCTGATTTGAAGTCGTTTTGTTTAGTTTCCACCCCTGCATTCAGGTTATGCACTTTTCCGTATTGTTGAGCAAAATTGAACAAGTATCCCTTAGAAGAAAATCCTCATGGCCCTAATTTATATTTAGACATTTTACTGAATGAACATTCCTCACGTATAACCCAACAAATTACTTAGAAAACCACATAATTAGGTGTTGCATAGAATACTTATTTCTTAGAGCATCATATCAGCCTTTCTTGATTGCTAATTGCCAGCCTTCAAAACTTTGGTATTGATTGTATTTATAAGTTTTCAAAATTTTCAATCACGAGTTGTGGGTATGGTATTTTCCTTTTCTTTTTCTGCTTAATTTATTTTTCAAATGTTGCTTTTTGGATCTTTATTTATTTTAATCATAAGCATTTAGAAAACCCTTACAGAGGAATCTCATTTACTTTTAACTGCCCATATGAGACTATTAACTATTAATGTTAAGCTGAGCTGCATATTTTAAATTGTATTATAAAATCTTAGCAATAAGTTGATATTTTACGACGAAGTGACCGTCTTCCAGAATCCTTTTCCGCCTTTTCAGCTCTACAAGTTGCTGAAGTGATGGCATTTAATATGGGGCCTTGCAGTTGGTAGGTCATCTTGGATTCAAAAAGCGATTGGGTCTTCCTAATGTAATAACTAGGATCTTGTTGAAGACCCTCTGACATAGCTTGTCATCCCTAGAGGCATAATTTCATATGGAGGATTTTGCAACCACGGCATATTTAACGTGCTCCAGACGCCATTAACAAACATGACGTAATTCAATCGCGATTTCAACTCACAATCTTTCGGTAACCAAAACGAAAGTCCTATTAATGGGAAAAATGATTTTAAAATAACGAAATAGTTTTAAATAAATCTTAATCAATCAGGAAACTGTTGGATGAACACATGCAACAACCCCGTTCTATTTTGTTGTTATTATTATTAACATAAATAAGATCTAAATCTTTTGATTTCATTTTTATAATTTTTTTACAAATTTATTTTGCTGTTTATTTTTAATAAAGATATATAAATGTTTTATATTGTTTCAACTGAATAATTCGCTTTAAGTGGATTTTTCCTTGTTTTTTCTCCATTAAAAAAACATTAAAATGAATATTAAGGTATTATTTCTTAAAAATAGTTGGACTAAATCTAAAAGTTAAAAAAAATTAAATAAAAGCTAGTTTTTTTATAAATGTACATATGACATTAAATGTCAAATATTTCTTTTTTAGTAAAATTTATTTTTTTTTCAAAAAGCAACAGTTTTTAATCAAGATTCATTTAAATTATTTCTATTTGCTAAATACTCGTCAAACTTTTCTAATTATTTCATACTCTCACATGCATTTGTCTCAAAGTAGAATTTCTTTTGATTCCCTACAATTTCTAAGGAATCACAAATAAAACTTGTTCTCTAGCGTTACTCTCGTCTTTTTCTTGACTGATTACAGAATAAAACAAATGATGATAAGATGAGGGCAATTCATTGGCTTGATTCTGAGCCTCTTGGAATGATATGGAGACATCTGGATTGCAATGTGTGAAGAAATTGATTCTGATGGAATTGAGGAGAAAGGCTCTGCACAAATCCAATTCTATTCCAGCAAAATATTTCTTTCCATGTATATTCGACGACTTTGGACAGTGCTCAAGATAAGATTTTATTTATTTTCCTTAACATAATAGAACTTTCCCTTAACAGCTAGTGCTTCCACTAACGACGTCATGATCAATTATGTACCTCTTTTATACAATAAGAGTGTTGGAAATAGTTATTTAAAACATGTTTTATTGTTTATAGATTAAAGATACGTTTTAGTTTTATTTTGCTTACAATTTTATTTCTGGCATACATTTTGTTGTTTAAATAATTTTTTGTTACTCATGAATTTCAAGGAATTGAGTTTAAGGTTATTTATTAGTTTTGATTTATATCTTTATATATCGAAGTAAACTTTTGCATAAAGTTTTATACAATTTGAATAAAAATCGATTTTGAATAAATATTTTATTCTTTTGTTTATAATTAAAATATATTTTGTCTAACCAATAATTTTAATATACTGATTCTTTTCAAAGAACTAAAATTTAACTCGTAAGGAACAAACGATTAAATTACATTAAAAAGAAATTTAATATATTTTATATTATATTACTTTCTTCTTTTACATTAGTCCCTAAAAATTTATTATATATTCATTATTTTTGATTTTATTTATTTACTTTTTTTGGATTAAGAAATTTTTTGAAGTAAAATTTAAAAATACTTGATTATTAGCGAAAAGTTTACATTTTTGAATTATAATAAATTAATTTAACACATTAAATTACATAAATAATACAATTTAAGTTTTGATTTGAAAATTAATTATTTTTCTTACATTATTATAATTATTTTGATCGTATCCCTATATTAAGGAAATTATTATAATTATTTAAACAACATCATTCTTTTCAAGTATAATTTTCAAACGAATTTTTATTTATTAATAATATTTTATGAAATTTATATACAGTAATTCGTTAGTTTTTCTTAAATAAATTATAAATTTATTTTATTTCAAATTATAATTTAAATACTCATTGTTTTAACAATAAACAAGTCCCTAAAATTACTGTTGACAAAAATTTTCAATATTTAGTGAAAATAAAAAATAGAAATAGATAGGAAGCATATGTATTGAATAGAGTTACATTATATTTTAAAGTAATAAAAAGGCAAACCACATATCTTTTCCTTGTTTTTTATTGAAAAACTGAAAATACTTTAACGATCTATACTTCTTTTTATCTGGATTATAAAATATAAGACACTGTGGAAAAAGAATGGAATATAAATGGGAAACGAATAAATTGGAAAAATAACAAGAGAAACTACAAAAATTTCGAGACATGATATTAAACAAAACAAAAATGATAACTACATAACGACATCATTTCAATCCTTGTGGAAAAATAATGATGGAAGAAATGTATTTTTTTAAAAGTTACATTTTTTAAATAAACTGTAAGAATGAATAAAAACAACTTAATATTGAGCATGTGTGCCAAAACAAACAAAAAGTTATAAGAATTTTTGGAATATTTAGAGCCTAATTCATCAAAAACTACAATGTCTGTATCATATGTTGTTTATATATTTTTTGTTTCTAATGGCGGTCATTCTTGAGCAAGTATAGTACATTAGCCCATTAACAAAGACCTGAAACTGCTACTCATTTTGTCGTTACCCGGTGTGCACCTGTGAACCAAGTTACGGAGGTACGAGTTGCATCGCCCACGCCACACCACCTAAAAAACCATTTATAGGGCAGGCTACATTCATCCATCATCTGAGGAAAGGCCAAGAAACACAGAGAGAGAAAGCAGATCCGTGCACGAACGGGATTCGAACCCGTAATCAGTTACGCTAACCACTATACAGGTTGGGCGGCATGTTTTTTTTATATTAGTTAGGTAAATTTTTAATGTTTATCACAATCAAAAAATCATGACATTTTTCAAAGTTTCCTACTGTAAGGGAAATTATTTGCTTAATGAATACATCTATATAATGTACTTACAAATGCACATTATTCTCTGTGCCAATACTTTCAAACGTAAGCATCACATCATGAGTATAGAACGTGTCTATTATTTCTATACTCATAGAATAATAGAGAATCTCATATAACACTCATAAAAGAATAGAGAATAGGGAATAAGGCATCCCCTATTCTCTTATGGCCCTTATAAATAAAATCAAAATGCGTTTAATCACTAGTGATGGACAGAATTGGCATTTGCAAATACATCAAATATTTAAAATTAAATAAAAATCGCAAAAAAATGACAATAATACAAAAAATAATGCTTGAAGTTTTATGAAATTTATATACATTATATAACACATAGAAGGTACAAAATAACATAAAAAGAAATCACCATACGATTATGGTGTTACAAAAATTAGCAAAGATATACAATAAACAAATTGGAGGTGTAAGTTAAGTATAGGAAAAGTTCCTATAATATGGGGTATGATTTCCCGAGAAGCAATGCAGAACATGCAGCGATGTGTGATGCTCTTATGTATGCGGTCTATTAACAGTGTAGGACGTGCCAGCCATTGCGTTGGAATAGCAATTGCTGGCAATTCCTACACACACAAGCAAAGAGTCCGAGTAGTAGTGCAGGAAGTGCACTACTACTCGGACTCTTCGCTTGGCTAGGGTCCTAGAAGGGGATTAAGAGCAGCAACATGCCGTACTAGAGCGTACCAAATATGTTTGATTGGGTAAAGTTCCGTTGATCGAACTGGACATAGCATGCACTAAATTATTTCCTGCTCAAGGTAAGTATCCACGATGCAAGCCCTGTTTGGTCTTGCATTATCATTTTGTACCTCAAAAGCATCACCTATTTCTCCGGCATAAAGGCGTAATTGCATATAGAATATAACGTATAAGATGTCATCTCTATAGGTGTGAGCGTTAAAACTTCCACTGGAAAAGGCAAATCCGAAATTTTTTAATTATCTACTGATAAGATTTGCCACCGCTAAAAGATTACTACAGTTTTCAGTTGCTATACGGACTAGTTGGCTCGGGTGAAATAATATCACGAACATTCACTGTAATGCATTACAGTGAATGTAATATTTTTTTATTTACATTTAATCACACACATTTTATGTAGCTAAATGAGCTATTGAATAAATAATTGTACATGATCTTGATTTTGAAATATCTTGAGAAACAAGTAATTGAAATGTTGACTCAACTATCGTAAGATATAATGTCGGAACAAATGAAATGGAAACTTTAATCTGCACTATAGATACTTTATCCTTTGTATAAAATTCGAAAAGAAGTTATATCACTAATTGGATATCAATTTATGGTTTATGTTAAGTAAATATTTTATCGAATGTGCAAAAGTTATGCGATTTAACGGAAGTAATTTATGGTGTATGTTATGTCAGTGTTTTATCGAATGCACATAAACAGAAAAATAATCTACTGCAAAATAACACAAATTGCCGAATTTAAATAAATATTTAGTGTAGGCCTTAAAGTGCGAAGCCTGTGTCACGATTAGATGGTCAGCCTAACTCGAAACTTTCAGTATTTAGTTCCCAAGAATGCTTAATAGTCAGCTTTATCGACCCAATCAAGATATGAAATGCTAAGTCAACCTTTCCAAGCCCAAAGATTAATTTTTGGAAATGTAAGAGGAAAGCGCTTTCACTTCTAAGACCAATCAGCTTTAGAAATAATTTTGTTCTACACCTAATTTTGTTGAACCACTTATCTCAAAGCTTTCTTTAGTCCCCAAAGTTTGTACTAAACCAATATAAATTCAGTTGTAATTTTTGGACACTACATGATATAATACTTAAATTAAATATTTATTGAACAGAAAATGGCGTAAAATCAAAAATCAGCATAACAGAAAAACTTAGAATCAGAAAATTTCATAAAAAAGAATATTTTATCATCATTATCTTTTAGTAGTGTTTTTATTGTGCACGCTGACATAAAGCAGAAGTAAAGAAATCTACACGACACATGAATAATTCGATAACATTTTAAATTAAAATTTACCAGTGCAGAAATTCGAAGCATTTATGTTAATTTCAGAAACTCCAATTATTTTATTTTGTAAACTACTTTTTATGTTACGAAACTTCATGCTAAAAATATTAAAAAAAAAAGAAAAGAAAACAGCTTAATCATTTCATTTTTTAAAATGAAAGGAAAAAGTTATTTAATCCTTCAAGTTTATTTTAACAATCAAATTATTTTTGGTTTAATTTCTAATATCTTTCTTTCTTTTGCTCATTACAAATTCATTATTTTGTGAGAAATGCGATTCAATTTCTTTGTTTCAATATTTGCTTTGAAAAAAATTGTGTATAATAAATGTTGTTTTGATTACGATGGATAATATTTTATTTTTGAAGTCTTGAGCTTGTAACTGCTTACTATGGAACAAATATTTCATTGATGGGTATTTGCGGTTAAATTATTAAATTGGTTGTTCTAAATTCAACTGATAATAACAACAATCTTGTTTCAAGGACTCAATAAAATGAAATGCGATCATTTAACATTCATATTTAAATATTGTAAATAAAATATTTGTTCAAGTCAACTTCCTCATTATAATTAAATAAACATTTCTAAGAAAGATATTTTTTTATGAGTGAGAATCTATTAGTAGAATAAGTTTTTGATTTAGTTAACAATGGGAATTAATTAATTAATGCAAAATAATGTTTTACCATAAAGTTTAAAACACTTGATAAAAAGCTTAATGGATTATTATTATGAGACACATCTCAGCAGAAATATTATTGATAAAAATACTTTTGGTTAAATATCTTGAGTTTATCTTCTATTGGTTTGATTAGATTTAGAATATTGTCAAAAATTATATTTTTGGCTTAATTCATATGTAAATAAGTCAATGAATTGAATATATTTTAACATACTGTAACAAATATATTAATATGTTTATAATGGAAAAAATACAATTTCTCGGTTTATGGAAAATATTTCCTCAAAGATGTTTACGGAAATGTATTTATTAATAAGTTGTCTCACAAACAAGCACTTCTCTTTATACTAAAAAATGTAAATATCTTTTACATGCTAATTTGAAATCATGTATTTATTGATATGAATGGTTATTCAAACCTTTATCTATAGTTTCATGAATATAGGCTTATTCATAACCACAGTCTGTTCATATTTTAAGTAAATATTTTGCTTCAAGTGAGTGATTTAAAGCAGTGAGAAATCCTAATTAAAATTTCTCATTCATTTCTAAAGAAAGATTTCCTACTATTCAAAAAACCTTTTCATACTTGAATCCCTTATATCTAATTGAATTATGGTTTACGGTAAGTACATTTCATACAGGAAAAAATAAAGTCTATTCATATTTGGCACATGTATTTTAATATTTCCTTTATGATTTCATTAATACAGGAACATTACTATCAAGCAAAACTTTTCTATAATATATTTTTATTTACTGTTTGTGACTTTATTTGAATGGTAAATATATGTTTCAGATAGTTATATTATTTCTCCTATTTTGCTTTTAGAAAGATGAACAATATTTAATAGGCAATGACTCATGTTTTAAAAATGTCTGTACCAAAATTGTATTTTGTTTTAAAATATTTCATTTTTATGTTCAAGGGAACAATATTGCTTAACATAAGTGATTTTTCTAGTTATTAATGAAATATTTTTATAAACAAGTCAAATCTTTAAATATTCCGTTTCTTATTTTTGTAGCTAAAATGATTTGATTAGTAATTTATTTCAGATTTTTTAATTTTGAAACGTTCCTTTTTAATATTTCTCTACTTTTATTTTTTATATTTTAATTTTGTTATTCCTGCTATCGAAGCTTCAAAATGAAATTTTCATAACATTTTTTGTTTAAAAATTTTCCTGTTTATAACTTGCATTTATGCCTACTCAAACTTATGTTTGTGATCTGGAAACAGTTTGAGTATTGAAATAACTTCTAATAAATAAATTCAATAAAAATTTATAATATTGATAATTGTCTCTAATATTCATAAAGTAGTTGGAACTTCTGTCTTCAAAATAAATTTGCATGCATTTACATTTTAGTGAAGCATTTTTAACACATGCGTAATACTAAATCCAAGTAACATTATTTACATTTCAAAACTTACTGATAAATTATTCAAAAGCATTCTTTTTTCAAATTTTAATTGAATCACTTAGTTTTAAAACCTCACGAAATTGTGTAAAATCAAGATATGTTGTGTTTTAATTTTCTTATATAAATCTTTGTAACTTTCCAAATAATTTAAATTTATAGAGTCCCTGTAAAAGTTTGAGACATTTGACGTCAAGAAACATTAAATATTCTCAAGAAAAAAGTAAAAAAATGAATATGTTTTCAATATAATGTATCCCAAGTTATTTGTATCTTATGTCTCTGAAAACAAAAACATTTGATGATTGAAATAAATAATTCATTGAATAATATATGCATGTAATTACTTAGAGAAAAACAAGGAATCTATAAATTTAACCAACTATAGAAAATTAGTGATCAAGGTCAAACCTTGATCACTAATTTTCAACTCTTCTCATTCACTAATTTTCAACTCTTCATCAACTCTTTGCAAAGAATTTCCTATTAATAATAATAGTTTTAACAATAAGTGAATAATAAGCAAAAATTGGAAATATTCCAAATTTGAAATATAATTTCTAGACAAATGAAAATAAACTGGATAATTAAATTCATAATATCCAATTAAATATTTAGTATGGTTACATTTAATATTTGCTGCATTCTGTTAACAGGAATTTTTTATTGGTTGATTATTTAGCGTTGAATAAATTTTGGACAAAAGGAAATATTGAATCTACTTGAGCATATTACGTGATTTCCGTGATTTCAACATAGAATTAATCACTGAGAATGCATTCAAAGTCTACAATTAATATTTTGAAAAAAAAATGTTTGTTGCATATTTAGATGGCTTTTAGAATTTCACTGAGTTTTCATTTTTCTTCAAATTGAAAAATACTAAAGAAAGTTCCTGATCCTGATTACAACTAACTAAAGTCAGTTGTTATCCGGAATAATAGCTCTCCATACTTAAAATGTTAACCGATGGTGATAGTTTAAAATGATGCAGGGTAATTTAAGATCTGTGATCATAAGTAATTTTATTCATAAATGATTATATGGGAATAAAAATAAATGGCATCCCGATAATTTTATTCAACATTATAAAGGAACAATGTATTTATATAAGTAGGAAAAAAATCTTTAAATAAATAAAAAAAATATATGGTGATGTACTTTTTAAATTATAAATATTGATGAAATTTACATCTATGCTTGATTTTTTAAATTTATAATATGATGGAATATCAAATTTTGAATCTTGGCTTTTATCTATCAGCTTCAATTTTGTAATCAATCAATCAATTAAAAAAAGTCTTAAACATAAAAACAACATTAGTAATAATTTGAAATCAACTAAATTAAGGATGTATGTGCCATAATAAAAGCTAATTTTTCAAAATTTAGTTTTTTTTTGTTGGAGAAATAACGAAGAAAGAAAAGAAAATGGTAAATTTTTACAATTTATTTCATTCTTTGTTATATTTCCCTTGAAAAATTCAATTGAATTTTCTAAAATTTGTTTCGTAGCTCTTTTTATCATGGTTACCTATTTTCGTAAAGTAAACAAGGTATTTTATTCTGATTTAAAATTTGAAGCAGTGAAATATAAAATAAACTAACACATTGTGGATTTTTTAAGCTTATTTGTCTCGTCTTAGTAAAATATAAAGAAATATTATAAACATAACGTTCTCGATGTATAAAATATAACTTTCCCAATTATTTCTTTAATAATAAATTTTAAGTATTAAATTTAATTATTTATTTCGAGCAAATGTAAAAATGTCAACTAAATTAAAGGATAATGATGCATAAATATCGTTAAAATATATGGTAATTTAAGAATATTTAAATTATTATATTATATAAAGCTAAATTATAATTATAATGATTGTAAAAGATAATTGTAATTATAATAAGACTTGCTTATTTGGGCAGCAACAAATTTTAGAAATATACAATATTTCATTTTAGTTTTTGATTCATTTGTCAAAATATCTAGTAATGAAAACGGATACTTTCATTTCGCTTTTAAATTTTTTGATAAATATTAATGCCCAAACTTTAGTTAACAAATAAGTAATTTAATAAATTAATGAAAGATTCCTATATAATTATTTGAAACTTTGTAAGCACTTTAAATGAAATAATTTAATTTTATTTAAGATACCGTAATAATAAATAATAACTGTGTAAAAGTTTATTTCAATGTAAAGTTCCTTGAAATATACTGAAAGTAAGCTTGTAGATTATATATAAGAAAATTGCACTGAGATAATACTACTTACAAAATTATGTTTATTAATTTGCTAAAAATAAAATTATAGTTAATTTCATTTAATTCTTCCAACATCTTTTAAAATAAGAAATTTTGTTTGAAAATTCGGCATAACTTTTGATTTATTTTTAACATCAATATAATGGATAAAATGTAAATTTTTACTGTTAAAATAATTAAATTATTTTTGAGAAGTTAAGACCTTAACATCCATAAATCTAAACATAGACATTATTTTTTTTAAACTATCTCTTTATGTTAAGTGATTGCAAAATTAAAGTTTAAAGTATGTATTTGGTTTTTAAGAGGGGTTTAACTGTGTGTGGATATATTTCCTTATGCGATATTAATTTATGCGACGCACACCTGCATTAATAGTACTTGTCTGATAATTTTTATTAACATAAATTTTACTAATTATTTTACTAAATTAAGCAAAATATGAAATTACTTCTTCAAGTTTATAGTTTATAGTAGTTTAAGAAATTAAAAATGGATAGGTGTTTATGCATAAAGAAATGTGAGAGATTTTTTATATAAATTATTGAAAGATTCCTATAATTATTTTTTTGTTTTCAATTATAAAACATTTGCATTTAATTATCATATTTTGTGTTAAAAATTTAATTTTATCAGTGTTTCATTTAAATATTGTGGTGTGACAAAAATATTATATAATGTATTATGGCATATCATGGAACTACACCAATAACTATATTTATAAGATATTGAGAAACCGGGAGATAACTTGTCCTTTTCCCTTTGCAACCCTGACTTTTCATCAGTCTTCAAATGGGAGTTAATTGCAATTGAGCATGACCTTGAAGCTATTCTCAATGAAAATGACTTCGGAGACCTCTACATCCTTTTGGACAGTCGCTTCTCTCTATAACTCCTTTACAGCTGGTTCACAGTTGGAGATAAAACAAGTACTTCAGAAATAACAACATTCTTCAGAAATAACAACATTCTTCAGAAGATCAGGTTTATCTCTGAGTCTCATAATGTTCATTTTCAGTTGATCCCATCACATGTAAACATATTTGGCAATGATCGCGCAGATAGCTTGGCCAAAGAGGGCTGCAGCAATTTTAATTCATCTCCCTCGGCCCTTACCTATCTTGAAAATCACTCTATTGTCAACGCTGAAATTTCAAAAGAATGGAAGATCCCTCCATGACACCACTGGTATGCGTGGAAAGAGCCACTGCTATTTCAAGGTCACAAACTGCTATTTCAAGGTTAGCAAGTGGCCATATTAAAAGCCTTACTTTTGTTGAGAAAGGTTAGATTTATGCTATTTGCTTCAGATGTCATGTTCAGCAAGCTTTTGTAGAGCTTGCTGAGCATGATTACTGCCTGTATCCCTCAAGAGATGATATTTACTCTTGACCCTTCTTGTCCTTGACTAACTTTGGGATACCGGCCTTTTGAATCTTGTCTGACATCGTCAGACAGCTGGAGGATTAGAAACAGCAACAACAACAACACAAGACTCGTTTCACCAGTAAAATTATTCTTTATAAAAAAAATTAAATAATTTTTATTCCTATATTTCTAATTCATCCCTATAAATTAAATGTCCAAAATTTAATTTAGTCTAATAGATTCATTGTGCTGTATAACAGAAATATTTTATTTATAATTAATTTATGTTCTTCACAAAAAAATCAAAACATTGAAATATTATAAGGGGTATAAATATGTATAATGAGAATGTAAGAGAGAATCTGGCCATGTCGAACATTATATTTCTAATTAGTGTTTTCTAAATTTATACTCATTTTGGATTTGCTATATTAAAAATGTTTCATTCTTCTTTCAAATTTTTATACTTTATAGCTTAAGATAAAAATCTTAAAATATTTTAATTGTTGGAAGAATAAATTTTATGAAACTCTAAACTTTTAATTTCGGCCATAGAAAAAGTTAAAAATTGTGATCAATGATCTCAGATGTATCATAATTTTAGTATCACTAATAATCATTGATAAGTAGATTTCTCTGCTCACATTGAGATATTACATTTATTAGGTTCATCGTATCCTAATGGTAAAACAAATTATTCACTGCAAAAAGATCTTTATTTTGATTATTGCATAAAAATAAAGATAATATTTTATGTAAGTTGTAAATGTCAGAAATCTTTTTTGCTTTCTCTTTAAAATCCCACATTAGTGATTCACAGTTTTTCAAACCTGTGGTTTTGAAAAAAACAGTTCTTTTTTTTAAATTAATATGTTGCACTTGAAAGTAGGTTTTAAAATTTAAAAACCACGTTAAAGAATTCATATAGTCGTACGCAAAAATTAATTTAAAACTCATTTCTTTTTCTATTTATTCTGTGCAATGCAAAGCAAACACATTTTATCAACATTGCGAGTTGCATTGAGCTCATACATTATGCAATGCGCATCTGCGCGAAGAGTATAGACTTGGTTAACATACTTTATATTATGTTTTATATATACATATCAACAATCCATAATTCTCGACAGTTTCGCTTAATATTCTAAAGTGAAAACGACCAAATATTATTATATTTCATAAACTTAATGTAATATTATATTTCTAATTATATTTCTAGGTATTTTCCATTTTCAATTTTAAAACTTTAATTTTATTACCTAAATTTTGTCTTCTAAAAATTCAGCAGGAGTAAAATGGTCTATCAAATATGAGTTTCTAATAAATTTTGAGTTGTTAAAATACTCCATATTTTCGCAACGTTTCTATTATAAATTGCCTATCAAGCTTCGGAATTAGATTAAAATGATACGAGTTTATTTCCAAATAGATAAAGATGTGCGCATTAACTTATTTCTGCATTCTTAAGTTGCAAAAATATTAATGGTTATAGTAATAAAATGTAAAATAAACTTCAGAAATGTGTAGTAATAACTTCAATTTAAAACGTCATAAAAAGGCAAATTCAGAATGGTTTGAAAAATATACTGATAGACAGGGCTATCAGAAATCATAGTAATAAAATGTTTAGCAGCTAGACTAGCTACATAATCATTTGAAAGAAATTCTATAATTAAAAAGGAATATTAGAAAGGAATTAATCGACAAAGAAGAAGCACCGGATATTCCTCCCAAGACAATAAATACCTCGAATTTCATGAAATGCAATAGACGCAATAAAGAGGAATTCATATGAAAACTTTCAGCAATAGATGGATTTTCTATTGCTAGCATTATAAATTGCTTACTTATATGAGAATCTCTTAGAAAAGAAGGATATTCATTCTTAAAAAAATCTAGAATAAAGAATCACATTCGTTTGACAATACTAAATCTTTTATTTAAATGGGGATTCAATATTAAAGAATGGGAAAAGTTCTCTATGATTTTAGCTGAGGGGAATAACAAAAGAAATAATAAACATTTAAACATTAATGTACACCACATATCAGTTTTAATTGGTAATTAGTGCAAATTGCTGGCTCTTGTTATGCTCGGAGAACATCAGAATTAGTAACGGAAAGTCTACAAAATTTCTTGAAACTGCCATAGTTGCAGCAACAAATGATGGTGTTGCTGTTTGGAACAATTAAAATAAGCTCAATAGCTGAGAGAATGAATATTTTTAATTCACGTAATATTGTGGAAAAAAGAAGAATCAAACATTATCTTCCCTTACAGGACAAGTTAAAGTTACAAAAAATAGTATTAATCATACTTGAAAATTTTGTTTACGTTTTCATTATTTTGTGTAAATAATATGTACTAGAATTCCATACATTTTCACATACTTTTTCGTTATTTTTTTATATTATTAAAAAAAATTTATTTCCTAATTTATATTTTAAGTAAAATTCGAGAACAGGTTTTTTTGGAAATATTGAATTCAAAAATTAGTTTTTCGAAAAGTGGGTTTTTGTATAAACCTTAATACATACTTACCTGGCAATAAGGATTCCAAATTAATTGAGTCTCTTTTATTAACACTTACGAATACTGGCTACTATGTATGTTCTGACGAAAGTTTTTTCTAGCCGGACACAGAATCTGTTTTTAATACTAATATTACTTTTAATATGGATACGTTTTTAATTAATTATTTTTTAAATTGTTTAATTCCCTGCTAATATATATATTTTTTTGTTTCACATTTTATCAATTTTTCAATTGCAATACAAAAGTGTTAAGTCATTTATTTAGTATTTTAATTGTTGAAAACTTACATTAAATGAAATTGCATTGAATGTTGGATTAAAATCCAACATTCAATTGCTCATGTTCAATT
>JAPDSC010022034.1:90670-103226 GCA_026290005.1 Latrodectus geometricus | reverse complement strand
CTAATTGAACATGAGCAATTGAATGTTGGATTAAAATCCAACATTCAGTTGCTCATGTATATATATTTATATATATATTAAATATCACATTTTATTACATTTATAATCTGATAGAATTTATTGGATTATTTGAATTCGGAATATATTGAAGTTTGATTTGAATATTTCTTATTTAAAAATTATTTACAAGGCTAAATTTTAAACCAAATTATTTCAAATGTCACACTCCAGAAAAAAAAATTACAAATTTTAAATTATTATACATTGCTACTATTAACCTCATGTAAAGAAACAAGAAGAAAATTGATTTAAAGAATTTAAATAGGAAAAACGTCTGAACTAATCGTTTTTTGTAAAATGAAAATTTTTCTCAAACTTTTTCAACAAAGAATTTAATTTTTGAGCCTTCAAAAGCAACCGTTTACGGAACCATTGATTAAAATACACCCAAGGTATTTTTCGTTTGAGAATTGTGGGATACAAAAAACTTAAATTCATTTTTTTTGTAAAGAAAACAGGTTAGCGTACCAAGAGGCGTTAAATTGTTAAATAATTCTTCATATTTTAAAATGAATTTTTTCTATATTATTAAACATACATTCCATAAATGAAACACTTTGCTCCAAAATATTTTAACAGAAGTTACAGATATGATTACAAAAATTAGCTTAGAATATTTCTTAATTATAAATTTATGAAAATATATTAAGTACGCTATAAAAATCTAAAGAACAATTTACGTTTAATTTGATCGTTTGCAACAGTTTTGCAAAATTTACAATTTCCAGTTTTTAAAAACTATTTATAACATTATAGAAAATAAAAATGTTTTAGAATATTGCAGAATTTTTCATACGTCTGGGAAATATATTTATGTGATGAAATATCTCGAGAAAAACTGTTGTGATGGCCAGAATACCTACGACATGAACAATACGGTAGCATATTGACGTAAAATAAAACGTTGCGTCATAAATATCTTATATATGAAATTATAATATACTGAGAATGTTTTTGCCATAAATTTTTGAATTTTTCATAAAATGTTTTCTTACTCAAAAGAAACTACAAGTTCACTGAAGTCAAAGAAGACATTTAATTTTCTTTGCACATTTTCTGAAGCATTATAAAGTTGATTCTTTCATTTTAAAAATTTTTTAAATTATGTATCTAGTTTATAAAATAAGTACACATTTATAATTACTGATATAAAATCAATAATGAAGAATAATTTAAATAAAGACCACAGTAAATTCTAAAATTTTTCTCATGTTAAGATTGCATATTAATATATGTAAAAAATAATTGTGTTAACTGATGTATGTTATCAATAATTGTGTGAACGAGTGAAACTTAAGTATTTAATGATTTGCACATTTAAATTTCATTATCGTATTATTTATTATATATCTGGTAATGATAATACACATGGTATTTTTCATTTAAAAACTTTCTCTTCTAAGGAGCATCTCTTAGTTGAAAATGAAAGGAATAATATAATTTAATTTGTTTAAAAGTTATTTACTAATTACGATAGGTGATTTTATTAATGAAATATTAAACAAATAATTTGTAATTTTTTTCACTCATATTTTAATTAGTTGCTCTTTGTTTTTCATTATAAATATTCTTACCTATATAAATTTCATTCATCAGGTTTTATCAAAGAAAATTTCAATTTTAAATAATGATAAGAAATTAATAAAATAATAAGTAAATTGTGAAAATCAAAATATTTACTTATATACATTTTTTAATGCACAAAAGTTTCATTACGAACAAGTATAAATGTGATCAAATAATAAATTGTTGTAAGTAAGTATGAGATCAGTTCAGATGTGTAATTATATATGTATAGTTGTTGAAATTAAAGTAACAATTGAAGCAAATTGTTAAGTCAATTAAAAATTTCAACAAATATTGCTAAGAATTTTATTTCTATTAATGATATTTTCTTATAATCTAAACTTAAAATAATTATAGGAATATTCTAGGTGTTGTTTTATGAAGTTCATTACAAATTAAAATTAACATTTACTTATTTTAGAAAATTTAAAATTAAAAAAAATAAAAGAGCAAAATAAAAACATGCAAATGTAACAGAAGGAAAGGTTTATATCTAAAACAAATAATTTCTGGTAATTTTGCTTATTTCTTTAAGTATATTTAATTTTTATTGTCCGATATTATTTTGAAATGTAAGTTTTATCTTCACATATTATTGCTCTTTTTGAATTGTTACACGTACTTGTATAAAAATTAATTCTAAACTAATGTCTAGTATCATTTCAACCATAGAAAAACATGCAATTCTAGTCAAAATATAGGGCATCATGAAATTGACGGAAATAATTAAGAATGGCTTGTAACTGTTAAAATATTCAATTGTTCAGTAGTTATTAATTTCAATTTTGTTATTACAGCTTAAATAAAGCTTCTTTCAAAAGTATTTGCGTACACATAAACTTGTAATTATTTTATTAGATGCGTACCTTCATTTCGTATTTTTCAAAGTTCAATTAATTTAATTATTTTACATTAAAAATATCATCATAACATATCAGCTAAACTATGATTATGATTATGCATATCAGTTAAACTTTTCTGATTAACACAGTTTGATGAAAAACAAATTCTATTTACAATTGCTATTAAGTACTTTATATTTTTTTTATAATTTCTATCATTTTTTTTGAATACTGGATTAGTATAAAAGTGTCTCTAAAAAAATCTGTCATACCAAATTTTAAACTTTTTATTACATATTTTATGTGGAAAATTAAATGGATAACTTTAAATGGTTTGAAATGCAATTATTTCCCCTTTCTTGTTCATATTTAGATATAGATTAGTTTCGGAAATTTTAATAAATTTTTTCATCACTATAGTTATTTTATTTGACATGTTTTTTTAAGCATAAATGACACTTTGTGTATGATATTAGCTTATTTAATAATACAATTTCATACTGTTATCCATAAAACGATGTTTAAAATAGGCATTTTACATGTCTTTGGAAATATTGCTCTTTTGAAACATCACATTAAAAATCACATTTGTACATTCAGCTGTACATAAAAATTTACTTCTTATCCTTGTTTACAAAATATATGATTTGGAATTTTTATTGAAATTTATAACCAAGTAATTATGCACCTTTAACTCCTTTTACATGAAAATATTTAAACTACATATTTACACAAGTTTAAAGCAACAAACAATTGTATGAAAACATAGTCGAATGCCAAAAAGTTATATTTTTGTAACAAAAAGAAAAATATTTTATATACAAGAAAAATGGTTAGTAATACATTTAAAAGTAAGTAAATTAGATCCAATAACTGATATAAAATTCTTCAAGATTAAAATTTAGGATAAATAATATTAGGAATAAGTATGTGAAAAAAAGCATTATAGAATTTTATTATAGATTTAAATAATTTTGTTAATTTGTTATTATTTATTTTTTTATAGATTATTCAGCAGGGGAAACATAATGTAAAATAAATTCGCCGTTGCATTTTAAATTGGTTAACTTACTTTAATTTTTGCAAACGAGGTATTTTAGCTTTTCTTTATAATTTTTCAAAAATTTAGCCGTGAAAGAAGATTAGGGTTAAATATTGATGCAGAATATTATAATTATTCACTTATTAGTCAAATATATGCAATATAATTTAATTTATTTTAATTAGTTTCTAAACTTCTTAAATGTGTTTCTTTTTAAATACAGTTTTTTTTTACTTTTTTATTGAGATAATTTTTTTATGTTATTGATTTCACCTTCTTTGTAAGTAAATATTTATAGTTCCATTCCTTCAAAACAGAGCATTAAAACGAAAAATAATTAAGAACTATTGTAATGGCTCCACAACTATATCTTAACTTGTCGACATCCTTTAACGGTGGAGATACATTCAATATTTATTTGTAAACACAGTTTCTAAATTGTGCATGGTTATGTTAACAAGGTAACTGAAATCGGTGTTTGGTGATATATGGCTTCACAACTAATTATATGACTACTTGATTTTACGAGAAACATATTATCTTAGAAACTAAATGGAGCGATACTGTATTACTGTCATGATACAAATATTTGCTTCGTTGCAGAAACTCGGGTCAAATCCTCATGAATATGTTTGATAAACAGTTTGTTATATATGATGCTCTAGGCATATACTAAAGCATTTCGAAAATATAAGGAAATTTATTTTCCATCGTTAAACATTTGCTATTGGTTTCCTTAAATATATAGATAAACATGCTGTGAAATTATTTATTTTCTAATTATAACTTCATGTATATTTTCAGAGATAAATGTGCAAAAATAAATAGTTAGACCCTTTAATGAAATTTTAAAAATAAATTATTTTTTCTAGCTTCTGATAGCAAAATCAGAATAATAGCAAACATTAATAGCAGAATTTATTTTTACTCATTTTTTATCATTGCTAAAATTTTGCAGAATATGGAGAGATAGTTGTCTCCATGGCATTTTAAATACTTCTTTAAATAATATTTACATAATATTCTTTTAAATTAATCAAATTATACTGTAGTTTTGTTGTTTACAAAATTAGGCATACGTAAATGCTCAGTTTTGAGTTAATATGTTTCTTTGAATATTTTGCTAGAATCAAAAAAGTTAATTACTTTCTTAATTAATTTTATAATATGTTCTGAGTTTTATAGATTCATTGAAACTTCTTTCATTTAAAAAATAATTAAAGAGGATATTCAACATTTTAGAATTAATATTGAATAATTAATTACATATCTATTAAAATAAAAAAAACAATAAAATGTAACAGATAAATATTTGAGTTTGATGATATTTTTGTACTACAAATAATTAAATTGGATAACATCTTATAAAATTAAGATGAAAAAGTGAACAATAAGCATCAATTGTTTCATAGCAAATATACTGAAATGTACATACTTACATAAATGATAATGGATAGTTTGCATAGAGGATGTTCCTCTATACGAACTATGCATTATATTTTTATAGAAATTTGCATTACATATTATAAGAAAATTTATTTTATTAAAAGGATAATATAAAATATGAACTAAAACAATTATAAATGAAAAGTGATGATTTGTTATTAACGGAAACAAAATATTAGGTTGGCGAAAAAGAAATTCATTATTTTTACGTGAACGTTTTGTAACTTCTTTCAGATTCGCTTTGTAAAAAGGTTTAAAACAGTTTTCATGTAGATTTTTAGGTCTTGTGCGAAGCTACGACTGCTGACATGCTGTCAAGTTTGATAATTTTTGATATTTTATAGACGTTCTCGACGATGTTGTATCCATGCGAGGTGCATCTTTAACATCCAAATACCAAAACGGAATCGACGAAACCAAAATAGTGCGTAACTGGTTGTTACAATCATATATAGGACGATAAACACCTTTCACAATTTTAGCCACCTGGTTAGCATTTTCGCCATTATAAAAGAAAAACTAAAATGTATCGAATTTTCTGTTTGTTGGTTTCTATTTTTAAAACCTTGTATTCATAACTGAATTAATCAAACAAAAAATCGCAAGAGAATATTTTAGTGTCAAATGTTACCGTTCCAATGAGCACAAATTTGAAATTGTTTGATAGATACCTCACGAGATAGCGATCACTACAGACGTCTACCGAAAAAATAATGGATAACTTTTTCCCCAAACTAATATGTGATTAGATTAAAGCATGCCAAACTGTATGGGGTGCTAATTTAGAAAGTAGCATCACACCTTACTAATTTCATTGGTTTTGTCATTAAATTCAATTGTTATGATTACTGTCAGCCAACGTGCACACTTTACATAAAATTATAAATAGCATTTTGTTAAATAATAATTTTTTGCAAATTTCTTTTAAATGTTTTTATCAATTAGGTAAATTATAGATGGAAAAAAAAAATTTTAGTGCTTTAAGCGGTATTTCTTTTGTATTTTAATTTAAAAATATGACAATAATAAGACATTAATACTTTAATCACATTTTTTTCTAATATTCAAGAAAATAATAAAAAAAACTCTTATTTTAGTAAATAATGCTTGCTTCAAAAATAACCATTTTTTTCCCTAATTTGTTAGGGAAGAAATAAGCATGGGAATATCTAGGTGTGTTTATCAGTAGTTTTGTAAAAAAAAAAAAAAAATATTATTAAAATTGCTATGCATATTTTGACCATATAAACACAGCATGTTTAAGTATAACATAATCTTGTTATGTAAAATATTAATCACATCAAATTGAAACAAATCTCTTAATACTATGATCTATTTTAAACTTATACTATAAATAAATTGAGCCACATTTTTTATTATTGATTTTCGTACACAAAAAGTAGTACATTTTTTAATAAGTTTTGCTGTTCTTGAATTCTTTTTTGTATTTACTTTTTTTTAACTCAGAAAATGATTTTTCTTAAAATATGCTTCCCCAGTGAGAGAGGTGATTATTAAAAGAATAATAACATAGATTTCTTATGCGTAATTTATTGAAAATTAAACTGAGTAAAATAGTGGTGAATAAAATGAAATGACGAAAATGTTTAGTGATCACTTGTAATTTTCTACTAGCAGCCCTTAATATAATAAAATAGTGATGAGAAGTTAGTAACTCTCAAACATTTACTGAAATGCTTATTATTAAACACTTACAGTAAAAATTAATTTTTCTTTTAATGACATGCAATTTTATTGAAATGATTTGAAAATTGTAGTTTTCCCAGCTGAGCTAAGAAAAAAAAAACATTTCTTGCACATACCTTATGGACTCATTTATTGATAATCCTAAATAATACTTTCTATGTTTTTATTCCAACTTTGTTACAGAAATTGAATTTTTTCTGCTATATTTGTACAACCATGTATGAAATATTCAAATTTTATAACAGGTATACAATAGTTAGGAATATGATATGATAAATTGAATTGAAAATTTTATAGTAGTGTAATAATGTTAATACATTGAATCGTTTCTGCTTACAAAAGCATAATACGTTTTTGTTCATAATTTACCATTTAAATGTAGGTAATAGGATCTTAAATAAAATTATTTAATAAAAAAACTAATCTATCATTCTAAATGATTAATAGTCAAAGATACATTTAGTGTACTAATTATGAAAGCTAACGTTATTTTAACAAATATTCAACATTGGTAAATGCGTCATATGTTGGCATTTCTGAAGCAGACACACAGATACATTTTAAGATAGTTCAAGCATAAATAATATTTAAATGATATTGTTAGGAATCAAACTGGACATGTTTTAAACGGAAACAAATTGGAAGTAATTTTACTACCAGAAAAGTTTGAATGTTTGTTTTTTCTTGAATAGTCGAGGAAAAAAATTATGGGTAGTGTAAATTAAAAAATTGATTAAATTACTAATCTGAAATTACTTTACTAACAAAAATTAAAAAACTGAATAATTTTATTCAAACATTATGCTTTAAGAGAGAGTGCATAAATATTACTAATAAACAACCTTCATTTTTATTAAATAGCTTTAATTTCTTTTAACAAAAATTTATTTAATTTTCTACTTAATTCTATATTGATATCTTCAAAACATGAAAAATATTATCGAAGGAACTAAATATCCTATTAATATTATGTGTTTTTCAATTAGAAGTAAATACATTTTTCAATTCAGGATTGTTTGTTTTTCTGCTTTTATAAAAATTTCTTCTTGAACACTCAAAAATAATTTAAGTATTAGTTTTTAATTATTATGGACTGTTATTTCCTTGATGATGAGGATACAAATTGTGGACATTAAAAATAATAAAAAACAATGTCAATTATAGGTTGATCTAACAATAAAACAAAATATTATACTAATAATTCTCATGTTTGTAAATATATATATATATATATATATATATATATATATATATATATATTCCTTTTATATAATAAGAATCTCAATTGTTTGAAAGTTGGTAAACTGCTTTTTTATGAATTTCTTAAGTTAAAGGTATTTTAATTACTTAAATTAATTTAATGATCATTGTTTTATCCAAATTTAACTTTATGGCTCTAATTACTGAGATATTTTTCATTTAAGGATTTTTTTGACATTGTAAATCATTTATGTTCCTAACAGAATATTACTCGTATAAAATCTGCAACTCAACTAAATTAATTTTTGTATGTATTCAATTAACTGATTTTTTTAAAAGTACATACATACTCCATTCTATGTACTAATGACATTTAAATTGGATTTTACTTTGCAGATTATTTACATTAATTTGTAAATAGTCTCTGAACGCTGTATAAGAAAATTCCGTGTTAATTTCGCTGCTAAAAAATGGCATATTTAATTGATTTTTTTAAGAGTCTGTTATATTTTATCGTGTTTTTGTTATATACAAAGCAACAAATTGTAAAACGTTCATTTGTATGCATTGATGCTTTGTTTGATAGTTTTGGTTGTATTTTTCCCATTTACATGATTATTGATTATTTTGATATCATTCAATGTGATAAAACAAATAGTTATTTTGATTTGTTACATAGAAATAATTTTCATACAGAACTTTCATCTGGAGTTTCCAAGAAAAATGATATTCCTTCTCTGTTACGACAATCAGCATTAGAAACTACACACAATTCTCGCTTAAATTACCCTTATATATACTGATGAGAATAAAAGAGAAGACTCTCGTTCGGTAGTGGTGTTTTCATTAAATCCACAAATGGAATTGTTAAAATAAGGAAAAGAAGTTATGATTTAAGTTCTGTTTTTAAGAGTGAGCTTATAGCTAATGAAGAGGGACTGAGCCCTGTTTTGTCTTTCATAGATCTTGGGTCAGTGTGGTTTTTTCCTGACAGTCTGACTACCATCCAATATCTTTCAAACTGGCGAAGTGTTGGTGATAAAGTTGGAATCGCAATGCTTGACAAGCTTAAACAAGTCTCGACAATCTGTGATGTGATCTCTTTAAGTGGATTCCTTCACATGTTGACATATGGGGGTATGAAATAGCACACGATTTGGCAAAGGATGGTTCTGAAGCATAATGACCAGTTACCTACTCACTGACGTGTCTTGAACTATATTCCGTTAGAAGACATGCTATAAGGCGAATTTGGCTCATTACCCCTAGCTCAAGCTGATTGTTCTGGAAGACCCCTTGCTTTTGACTGTAATAGATATGTTCAGACAGCACATTCCGGATTCTTCAGTGGACACCTGAAAGGACTTACATACGAGAGATGTCTCAAAATGCACGCAAATTTTTCTAAAGTCAATATGTACTGGCATCACCGGCGTATATTCTTCGGTTCTCGGAGTTGTGTCTTGAAGATCTATATAAGTCTCCTATGCATGTTTTCGATTTTGTGAAAATCAATGGACTCGTATATCTCGTCTAGTAAATTTTTAGACATAGATATCAGTAACAACAGCATCTGAATCGTTTTACAAATTGTTAAGTAAAAAATAATTTATTTAAAATATTTTCAATTTTAATAATATAAAGTTGGTAAAAACTTAAACAAAGTGAAAGTCATTGCTAAGATATTTGTAAGCATTAAATACGCTGTATACTTTAAAGTTGTAAAACTGTAAAAATGTAAAGTTGTAAATAAAGTTGAATAATCAAAATAGTTAGAAATACTTGAATATTGTTTAGCATTTTGGAAAAAATTCAGAGTCGATGAAACACTTTTCACATAAAATATTTATTCTCTTACTTTAATTATAAGAGTAATATTTCAATTTAAATAGAAATTTTGAATTTAATAAGTTTTAAGACATTTTTATATCAGCACTCAGTAATCTTTATAAGAAAAAAAATAAACAAACAAAAACTCCCACTTCTTTTAATTTATAATCTAAATTTTATTGAGTAATTTTTGTATAAGAAATGTGTGGATAATAAACGTACATAAATCAAGTGAAATAAATTCTTGGATTGTTTTTGTTTTCATATTTTATTTGTAGATGTAAAACCAACGGAAACTTGTCCATTTTAATTTGTCTGTTGATTGAAAATACTGTTACGGAAGAATTTTTAAGAACAGTAAATTTCCAGTTATCATATTTATCGCTTTGTTTAAATTTAACTACTTTATTTAAATAATATTTTAAGTCTGAAGTAGCTTTTTGTATTTCAGTTTTGTTATGAATTTCAATTTTCTACTCGAAAATACATTTCTTTTATCTCATTATTTTTTAGTAGTTTTTCAAATAAAAATAATTAGTGTGAAATTCAATTACTTAATGTAACGTATTGTGATATTTATGTTTCCTTTATTTACTGAAGTAATTTTTTATTCATCCTAAATTCTAAATTTGCTGTTGTAAAAATAAGTTCATTTATTTTTCTTCGTTTTATAATTTGTTTGAATCATTGGTTTGGAACTAAGTATTTTCTAATATTTCGTTTTCTAAAGTGATAATTGAATTTATTTGAAAAATGGAATGCATAAGAAATGTCACAAGAATAAATTAATTTACATAAAATTAATTACTAATGTTTTTATTTTTCATTATAGATGACGGATATTTTTTGTTTGAAAACATTTATAAAATAATTTATTTAATTTTTATTTTTCCATTGTGTTCGATATGAGTTTGATGTAATCATTTACTGTAAATCAATAATAAGTTTATTAATTTTTTCTTCAAGCAAGATTAGAAAAGTATATTTCAATAGATTTCACATTACCATATTTATCATACAAATATTTCAAGAGTTAGCGTTTTATAATTATTTATAATAAAATAATTGATGTCATCATGAGTATAGTATTTTCTCTAAAATCTATTTCTTTTAAAACTTTCCCACAAATTGAATATTTTCTGGAATCCAAATTTGGCTTTCAAATTAATTTGTAAAATTGAATATTAATAGTTACGATTTTCTATTGAATATTTCTTTTACAATTAGTTTTCTTACTTGTATTTTGCACCAAAATGTTTATTTTATATTAAATATTTCGGCTAATATTTAGCAAGATACTCCTTATTTCTATCTGATCATTTCAATTTATCTGGTCTATTTTTCGCATTCAACAAAATTTAAATGAAATATTTTATAAGATACTGTTTAATATATATATATATATATATATATATATATATCAACATGGATGATTCTTCTTATCAAAAAAAGGGGGAAATCATTAATCTTTATCTCATAACACTGAATACTTTATTTTGTAAGTATATTTAAAGAATACTCATAGTAAAATATTGTAAAGCATAATCAAGAGATATTTAAGTTCAATGTAAATATTTAGTTTTAATAACTAAATGAAATTTAATTATTTTAACTTTGTCTTTCTAATTTGGTTTCGCTACTCTACCTAATTCTCTTGGCACATCTTGTCCTTTTTGGACATTGGACCACAAAACCTAACCAACCAACCGACCTCCACTAATTCTCTATGGGACCTGGGTTAGTTTGGCGTGTTTCTTTTATACCGAGTTCCTCCAGAATACTTTTGTACAAGTAAGACCTGGAGACCAAAGGTGCCATTGAGAAACAGTAATCTCGTAGGTTGATGGCTACCGAAACCCTACACTGCCGAACTTAGAAATACTAGCTATAAGACGATTTCTGAAATTGAATAGTTTACACGTCGTGCACCTACGATGTTCTGCTAAGGCATATAACTAAGGCAGATTACCCATACTTTTTTTGCAGCAATTTCAACAACTGATTCGGAACAACCCCTGTTCTCGTTTAATATGCAGGTACCATAGAGTCCTAGCTTTTTCATAAATAGTGTGCAGTACTAAACAATTTACATAACATTTGTTGTCCGTAATTCAAAGGCACTTTAATAAGTAGTTGAATCTTGAATTTTCAGAATTTCAAATTATAACTATTCAAAGTTTACTACTTAAAGTATTTTCTTTAAAAAAGTAAATATATGTCTTAAGCTATATTTATTGGTGTTAAATTCAAAACTATTTGTTGATTTAATAATTAATAAAATTTATTAAAAGATATTTAATTATTTATTTTATTACATTTGAATAAGTATAATGCTTATATCAGAATCAAATAGATACATTAACTTCAAAACTAAATATTTATTTCTAATTTTTTTGATTTATTTGTCATTGATATACTTAATTTGACTTTTTGAATTGCATTTAATTTTTGTCGAGAATTAATTACTAACTGATTTGTTTTTTGAAAGTCATGGAAAGAGTTCGCCAATTTGCCAAATTTTTTAAAAGTGTAAAAGAGGCATTTCTTTCCTAACTATACGTACATAAATACATGCATATTAATTATATCGATTTAAAATTAAAGTTATACTAAATAATTCTTTTTCTCGTTGAATGTCTGAGATGAAAAGGAAAACTTTCATTTATTAAAATCAGTGGTAATTAAAAGATCTTTCATTAAGTTTAAGTGATTGAAAAATTATTCGTTATTACAAGTTTCATAGCTTCTTAATGACTTTAAGAATTCCTTTTAAATACTTAAATCCTTTGAATATACTCATTTAAAAATGGAAAGTAATATATAATAAATGGAGTAATATATATTTATACATACATACATATAT